>MNCI01003660.1:1419216-1454513 GCA_015680685.1 Gnetum montanum | reverse complement strand
CAATTTAATTGGTTAAAAAAAATTTTATGAGATAATATTTTTTTTAAAATAACCATTAATGAAAATGTTTAAAAATTAATAGCCTTTATCAAATTTAATTGGTTAAATAAATTACTATAAGATAATTTAAGAACATTAAAATTATAATCTACTAGGAAAAAGTTTGGATGAAAATAGGGTTTATCTAATTTAATCCATAGAAACTATTCTAAAGATACAATTTATGAATATCAAAATATATTCACTCTTTCCTTTAAAAAACTATAAAACAAATTTGCATTCAAGTTATTTGCCTATTTCAATTTATATATATATATAACACACACAGAATAGGTGTTAATGAGGGTTTCTTGGCCAAGCCACCCATTAATTTTTTCAAATTTTTCTTAAAGGTTCCATTTTATAGTTCTAAAAAATAAGTTATACATTATATTAAGAATTTCTCATTTGAGAAATTTCAAAAAACAAATATAAAGTGAATCAAAGTATGGTATTTAGAGGATGCATGGACATGCAATCTTCACATATAGTGATTATTTTCATAATTTTCATGAATTTCAATAGTGAGAGTGCAAATAAATATAATATTTTCAATAAGATTCTATAATATGAATCCTCATTTGCTAAATTTTTATAGTTCATAAACATAATGAATTGACTATCTGAAGAGTTACTCATTTGAGCAACCTCAAAAAATAAAGAGAAACTAAATCCATGTCTAGAATCACTTTGAAAACATGTAGTATATGTAGAATGCACAAATGAATAACCTTCACATATAGTGATTATTTTTACAATTTTTGTGAATTTTAATAGTGACAGTACAAATTAATATAATATTTCCAATAATATTCTATGACATAAATCCTTATTTGTTAAATTCTTATAGTTCATACACACAATAAATTAAGTATCTAAAGGGTTTCTTATTTAAGCAGTGATGAGTCATGTTTTTGGTTACGTCAATGAGGCCCCATCGATGCATCATTTCATGCATTGACAAGGCCCTAGGAACGTAGCGTCCACTTCCTAGCTATAAATATGCATCCACTAGCTGCATTTATGGCAATCAAATTTTAGTAGTAGTAGAGACATTTTAATTTGTTTATTTGAAAGTTAGAATATTTCTCTCGAGTGCCCACAGTAGGAGTCATTGAGTATACAAATTTTTATTTGAGCATTGTTGTACCTAAGCACAATAGTGTGTGCGGTAATTTAGATGAGCTTTCTAATAAACCTTGCAACATTCTAGATAGATTAAATATTTTATTTATGAATTTAATGTTTTCAATTACATATTCAATATTTTTTGGTACTTAAGTTAATTAAATAATTAAGCAAGATAAGTTAGATAAATTAAATACATAAGTACGACCGCTTCAAGTGTAACATGTATTCGCTTGGTAATTCCAACAACGTTATTGCTTGGTATGCCCAATAGCATAGTGCTTGGTAACTTAGTAGTGGATATGTGGGTTCAAGATGTGTACGAAAAGTGGGACTGGACACTTATGTTAGGACTAGCCAAAGATTAGTAGGTTAGTTACATTGGATTAGCCATTAAATTGCCTTGTCTTTCTCTCTATTTAAGCATTAGGACTATAAAACATAAAACTATAAAAATCATATTCCCCAATTACACTTAACCATACGATGTGTGTCACAAGTGTAATTGGAAAGACAATGAATGACCTTAGGGTAAGGTTCACTACCTAGAAGACTAGTGTACTAGAAGCTATAAAGTCCACAGAATTTGATTGAATTGCATGTGAATGCTTTGTGATTCGTATGCTTGGGTGTAGGGTTACCTCACCACTCATCATTGGTGCCATTATCAAGGAATTTGTTTATTGAACGTGTGCTATCTAGGATTAGTGAACATTATTAATATCGTTGGATGAACTCAAGGTTAACATCACTTTCACATGATAGATAACTACTAAGCACATAAATAATTTTATTTGTTTTGCAAAATGTCTTCTTCTCACAAGAATAAAGATGTCAAACCATCAATCCCATAGGAGTGCAAAGTGGTATACACTCATCCAGATGAGTATGTATTGGACTTCACCTTAATCCTACCTCAAGATGAATAGTTGTGATAGTGTGATATGGAGGGCAACATCATATTGCCCCCCAATCAATCTATACCAGAAATGCTATTGCAAATTCTTAAGTTGGACATTCTAGATCTTCACAAGGAATACATTGTGAATGGTTATGAAACTTGGGACTATTATCCCATTAAAACACAATGCAAGAGAGATACATTAGGAGGAGTACCATGAGGCTACAAAGGAGAAACATTTCACTAATCCCTTATTCCTATTAGATCAAGATGACAATGAGGATCATCCCTTTGAAGGTTCTCAACCTGAAGATTATCCACCCTCTATTATTGATAATGAGGATGTGACCTTGAACCTGGGATCAACTATTCATAAACTAGATTCAGGAAAAAGTGACAATCAGGGTAGGGACTTGGGTAAACATCACAATAGCAAGGGATCTAAGGATGATGATGATAATGAGTAGAAATGTGGTGGTAGACAGCATAGTGGCAGTGGTGGTCCACCTTCCTCTCCATCCTCTTCATCGAATTTTGAACATTCCTCTACATCTACTGGTTCTCATAGAAGCCACCATCAAAATAATTGTGATGAAGGTGATCAATAAGACAATAATGCTAGTCGATGCCATCAAGAATGTAGAGGTGGTAGGAACCATCATTGACATCATCAACAAAATCATGATGAGGAACCTCTATTTTCAACTAGAAGTATGCTTAACATTGCAAAGGTAGTTAGAATTCTAACCAAGCATATGAAAGATAGTTAAATCAAGCGCTTAGATATGAATAATATTACAATATTTTAGGGGGATATAATTTTGATCCACAAAATCATCTACAAGCTTTGCATGATGCCTATGCCTTACAGAACATTGAAAATGACTAGAAAAAACTCAAGCTTTTCCCCAAGACACTCATTAAAGAAGCTAAGAATTGGTACTGGTCCTTGGAATTGAAATCCATTCACTGATGGAGTACCATATTAGAATTGTTTAATGATAAATACTATACATACTCCAAACTATCTAATCTAAGAAGGAAAATCCAAGGCTAGAAATAGGGAACACATGAACCCTTGGATGCCACCATGGGTAGATACTATTCACTCTTACACCAATGCCCTAGCCATGATTATTCTCAGAGGGAATAACTTCACCACATCATAGATGGGCTTAGAACAGAAACTAGAAGAACACTTGGGATGTATGCCAAGGAAGATTATCTAAACTAAGAGTTAATCATATCCAAAGACTAATTGAGTAAGTAGCAAAAGAAGAATGTGAGTTGCAAAAAAGGGAAAGTGAAAAAGAATATAATAGGGATCCTCCCATCAGGAAATGAGAGGTCCGATTTTGTGATGAAATGAAGTTAGCAATTAATGAAGTGGTAAATAGGAAAGTATTTCCTATCCAAAAATCTATTTCTAATATTTCGGTAAAGGTTGATAAATTATGGGATTCCTTTGATGAAAAATTCCAAACTACTATGAAGATTGTTGAAGAATCCAAAAAGAAAAATAGTGATCGTAATCGTAGGAGGTGAAAAGAAGCTAAATGTGCCTACCAAAGAGGTGAGGGCAAAGCTACTACCATAGAGGAAGCTGTGGAAACCAACTCTAATGATGAAACTAGTTGTGACATTTGTCAATATGAACATCCAAAGGGATGTTGCCCTATGGTATCACACTTATAAGAGTTTGGGGTGTATGCATTGAATCCTCGACTAACATGTAGGTAGGAACCCAAATGATTTATTTATCCATAGGAAAATCCATGGTAGTTCCACCGACATCACCAGGCTTATTATCCAAGTGGAGCTCCACCAAAACCATATGAGCAATACCAACAATGGTATCAACCAAAATCATAGGAAATGGCACCACCAAGGTAGTAGTACCCTTACAAGTAACCAAATCCATATAGGTACTATGTTTAGCAACCCATCTCCATGTGAAGTTTTCCAAGTCATACCTCATTTCAGCATCACTATTACCCTCTAGAGTATCATTGAAAACATTCACCATTTACTAAAAGAGAAAACCCATATCCATACCATCCTCTACATCTATTTGCACACACACCTCTACCCTCAATCTAGTTACCTCTTGCTCCATCCATGCAGAGTGAGATTCCTCCACAACCACAACAATGAATTACTATGAGGGCTATACATTCACAAATGACTTTCTAGTTAAGTGGTTTAGACAATCAATTTAGAAAAAGACCCTTATTTTGACCCAATAATCCTCTTCAACCCTCACAAACTAGTATGACTCATTGCCCTACATCTCTAGTACCATCATCATCTGCATCAAATACCTTCAAGTGCCCTTCAAACCAAATGCCACCTTGGATCTACACTGTGATGCTTACTCATGCTATTTCTGATTGGATAAAGGCTAGCAATCTTTCCACAAAAAGATTTGATCTAGGAAGTCCTTTCATTTACCTATAGATTGCTAGACATGAGCCATGTAAGGTTGTTCTTAATTCTAGCTTTAGTGTCAATCTCATCTCCCATGACATGTACAAGGCCTAGAACCTACCACCTCTCAAGAAGAGCAACATTTGTCTAGAATTGGTAGATCAATCAATCACTATTCCTTTGGGAGTAGTGGAGGACATTGTGACCATAGTTAGTGGATGGTCCTATCCTGTTGATTTTCTGGTGATTTACGTTAAAAATTGTAAAGGTGACTTCTCCATCATTATGGGACAAGGTTGGTTAAGCACAGGCAATGCATGTATCAGCATAAGAGACCTCTTCTTGGAAATATAGAACAAAAATAAATTTAGAAAGTTAGAGAACAAGTGTACTCCATGAATCATGTATAACAATAATGGATGCAATTGCATGCAAAAGATATGATCCATCAAAATTATATACATCAAAGCATGTAATTAGTGTGCAGAAGAAACATATATTCAAAGGTGTCTATACATAGCAACCACAAGATAGGAGGGAAACTAGTGGCTAATAGCTAACTCAAATAGTAGCACATTATGCATGGAACGAACTGAGAGCTTAAGATGTGCTTATGCTAAAAGCATGGATGAGCTTGAGAAAGTTCATTACCAACTCTCTGATAATGAAAATGATGACACCTATTGGGAAGAGTCAAAAATTCCTAATAACTTCAAGTATGAGCCCCTAGAACTAAAAACCCTACTAGCTATCATGGAATATGCATTTTTGAAAAATGGTAAACTAGTCATAATTAATGCCAAACTTGCTCCTAAACAAAAAGAAAAATGTTAAAGGTGGTTAACAAATGGCCAATAGCCTTTGCTTATTCATATCTAGAGTTGATAGGAATAGATCCAAGGATATGTCAGCATCGCATTTACACCGACCTAGCCATGAAACCAAGAAGGCAGTTGTAGAGGTGGTTGAACCCCAAATTGAAGCAGATCGTCAAGGCAGGGTTCATCTACCTCATTGCAGATAGTGAGTGGAATAGTCCACTTGTAATTGTGCCAAAGAAAGGTGGCAAGTGGTGGGCTTGTATCGATTTCAAACTATTGAATATGGTAACATTTAAAGATCATTTTCCATTGTGATTTGTGTCTCAAGTGTTGGATACCATATCTAGGCATTGCTATTATAGCTTCTTGGATAATTATAGTGGCTATAACCAAATACAAATTACACTAGAAGATCAAGCCAAGACAACATTCACAAGTCCCTAAGGGACTTTTACATATTGTAAGATTCCATTTGATCTATGCAATGCCCCTACAACATTTCAATGTCTGGTCCTTAGTATTTTCAACCAATAAATTAGTAGTGGTGTGGAAGTCTTCATGGATGAATTCTTCACCTATGGAGCTATGTTTGAGTAAGCCTTTGACCACCTTAAGCAAGTACAGAAGAGATGTGTTGAAACAAACCCATGGCTCAATTGGAAAAAGAGTCATCTCATGATCCAAGAAGGCATTATGTTGGGGCATCAAATTTCACAAGAAGGGATTGAGGTATACCTAGAAAAAATAAGGGTCATCTAAGGAATCACATGTCAACTAGAGATAGTCAAGGATGTCATATCATTCCTTAGACATATTGGCTACTACTAGAAATTTATAGAGAATTTCTATAACATCACAAAGCCATTGGTTGAGCTTACAAAGAAGGATGTTCCATTTAGCTAGACCAAGGATTGTGAACATGCATTCCAACTACTAAAGGAGAAACTCATAGAAACTCCATTTCTATGGGCACCAGATTGGTCCAAACCATTTCACATAATGATGGATGTATCTAATTATGCTTTGGGAGCTGTTTTTATATAGTTGGATGATAAGCAACATCCATATGACATCCACTACACAAGTCAAAGCATTGTGGGAGCATAATTAGATTACACCACTATAAAAAAACTAATGATCATGATGTACACTCTTGAAAAGTTCAGGCACTATGTGCTTGGCTACAAAGTATTTATGCACATGGGCCACAGTGTAATCTACTTCCTCATGAACAAGCCAATGGTGAACCCACGTATCATACGATGGCTCATGATCTTATAGAAATTCAATCTCACCATGTTAGATTGAAAAGGAATAAAAAATGTGGCCGCTGACCACCTCTTTCGATTAAGATGGGATAGTAAAGAGGAGGATAGCCAACTCTTTGATTAGTTTCCAAACGAACTCCTCTTTATAGGAGCACTAGATGAGCAAAAAATTGTATAAACAACATGGTATAATTGCATCCTCACCTATATTCTTACTTAGAAGATGCCACAAGATCTTGACTTTAGAAAGAAGCAACAATTTCTTCATTAGGCCAAATACTTCATGGAAATCAACAGACACATTTACAAGGTGTGTGCCAATGGCCTAATTCATTGGTGTGTCCCTAATGAAGATCAATTATGCTTTCTCTAGGATGCTCACGAAGGGCCTTGTAGAGGCCACTATCCAAGGAGATGCATAGCCATAAAAATCCTAATGGTAGCATACTATTGACCTACAATCTTCAAAGATACCCATTAGTTTGTCTGATCTTGTGACCATTGTTAACGAGATGGTGGGATGAGCACTCGAATGGAAGGTCCTCAATAGTGAATTCAACCACTAGAGCCTTTTGACATATGGGGCATTGAATTCATGGGTCCCATCACATCCATGTCCAATGGAAAGGCATATATCATTGTAGCAGTTGACTATTGCATAAAATGGGCAAAAGTAGTAGCTGTTACTGATTGTACATCATCCACTACTACTAGATTTATACAACAAAATGTTGTAAATAGGTTTGGGGTGTCACATGCACTAATCTCTAACAATGCAAATCATTTCACAAGTACCACTTTTAGAAAGTTGATGCAATGCTTAGGGGTTGAACATAAATTAACAACATCCTACCATCCCCAAGCCAACGGTCAAGCAGAGGTAACTAATCAAGAGATTACAAAGATCTTAAGAAAAACCATAAGCAAATATAGAAGATATTGGAGTAGCAAACTCAACGATTCCGTTTGGGCCTATTTCTCAACATGAAAACTCCCTGTTGGCTACTCTCCCTACGAGTTAGTGTATAGAAAGCTTCCAACACTCCTGATTCCATTCAAGCTCTGTACACTCTCAAAAACCTATGATTTGGATCTTGACCAAAGTCTATCATAGAAAGAAAGATTTATCAACCTAAATGTGCTAGATGGAAACTGATTAGTAGCCCTATATTTGAATAAGGTGCACAAGGCATTCAACAAGCAATGTCATGACCTCAAATTATGGAAAGTAACATTTCAACTAGGAGATAAGGTTCTCTATTAGAACCCCACACATGTACCACAGAAGACAAAATTCCAAACATTGTGGGAGGGACATTATATCATTTATCAAACCTTTTTTGCTGGGGCCATGTTAATCTACAAACCTAAAATCTCAAATAAAAAGCAGTTGGTCAACATCCAACCAGTGAAACCTTTCCTAGAATAATGACAAGCTAGTGTAACTACCACCTCAACGATTAGACAACCAGGTTCCATTTTTCAGATCTCCTCCTTCCAACACAGTTGTGGGGGAGATGGCCATCTATGCTAATAATCCATATGGCTTCTTAATTTTTTCTACCTTTTTTTTCCATGTTTTTAATGTTACAAGTTATTTATTTTACAAATTTTTTATTTTCAAATTTTTTCTAATTTTACATCATTGTTAATACCTTTGAAACTTTCTTGACTATTTTACAATTTTTTTTATATATTTTTTTTAAGTGTGAATTTTCATTATTTTTTTAATAAAAGTGCTTTGTTGCCACAAGACATAATGCCACTATTGTTGTTTACTAATGATGATCTGTGCTTAATATTGTGATTGTTAATGTCTAGTTTCTATTCATTATTACATCATTGCCCTGGCCATGGTTACTTGCAAAAGGAACAACTACATCATCTCATAGATGGGCTTAGGTATGAAATGCGAAGAACCCTTGGGACTTATGTCCAAGGAAGGCTATCCAACCTCAGAGCCCATCAAATACAAAAATTGTTGGAGTGAGTCACTAAGGAGGAAAATGAGTTGAGAAAAAGAAAAGGTACAGAGGAGTACAACAGAGATCCTTCCCTCCAAAAGAAGGAAGTTAGATTTTGTGAATATGAAGAAGAGTCACCACTTGAAAATATGATGAATAGAAAGACTTTGCCCATTCAAAAATTTCCATAAGAAATATCATAAAAGGTGGATCAAATGTGGAACTCCCTAGATGAAAAATTCCAAACTACCCTAAAAATAGCAAAGGAGTCTAGAGAACAAAGTAGTAACTGAGAGAGAAGAAATAAAAAGCTAAGTATTTACATAACAAGGATAAGGGCAAGGCTTCTGTCATTGAAGAGGTTGTGGATTTAGACACAAACAATGATGGTGGATGTGAGATTTTCCAATATGATCATCCTAAGGGATGTTGCCCAATAGTGTCACATCTATAAGAGTTTAGGGTGTACGCACTAAACCCATGATTAAATAGATGAAAAACACATAGAACGTTACTTTATCCTCAAGGTAGCCCAAGGCAGTTTCAGCAACCCTTGACATATTATCCAAGTGGAGCTCCACCACAACCGAATGAGTAGTATTAATAGTGGTAACACTCACAATCATGGGGAATGCCACTACCAAGTCAATAGTATCCTTACCGTCAACCTGATCCATATGGGTATTACGTTCAACAACCAATCTCTCCATGTGACTCTACTAATCACGATTCTCCTCAAGCTCACTACCAAACCCCTAAGTACTATAGGACTTCTTCTTCTAGGGGTGATGCTCCACATACATACTACCCTTCTCATCTATCTGCATCTCTTCCACCCTCAGCTCCATTACCACTTGCTTCAACTATGCAAGGTAAGCTTCCTACCCAGCCACAGCAATGTAACACTATAAGAGCTGTTAATCTTCAACCTACTATTGGTTTGAACAATCGATCAAAAAAGAAACCTTTCTTTAGAACCAATAGACTAACCAAGTCCTTACAACCACAAATGGCTAATTATCCAAATGCCTCATCATCATTTGAATCTTTGGAGCTTCCTTTGAACCAAAAAATACACTCAATGCACACTATCATGTTAACTCATGCCAACACTAATTGGATTAAAGTTGGCCATCTTCCTAGGAAATTCTCTGATCCTGGAGGTCCTCTTATTTATTTGCAAATCACTGGAAACGAGCCTTGTAAATCTCTTTTCGATTCAAGTTCTAGCATTAATGTGATTTCTCAAAAAATATATAAATCTTGAAACCTACCTCCACTAAAGAAGAGTAATATTTGTTTAGAGTTGGCTAACTAGTCCATCACTGTTCCATTGGGACTAGTGGAGGACATTGTCACCACTATTTGTGGGTGGTTGTATCCAGCCAATTTCCTAGTGATCCAAGTCAACAACTACAAGGGGGACTTTCCAATCATAATGGGAAGAGCATGGCTAATTATGATTGCTACATGCCTAGGAATACGTGATCTTTCTCTAGAGATATCAAAAGAAAATGCGTTTGAGAATATCAAGAAGAAAAAAGTTCCATGCATTGCATATAGTGACATAGGGTGCAACTACGTGCAGAAGTCCTGGTTTGTACAATGCTCAACATTGTCTGCATGCAACTAGTGTGCACAAGTATCTGACATACAAAGATGCCTATATGCAATAGCCACAAGATAGGAAGGCACCCAGTGGTTGATAGCTAACCTAGAGAGTAATTCAACTTTATGCTTGGAACCAACCTAGAGCTTAATTTATGCCTATATCGATAGCATAGATGCATTAGAGCAAGTCCATTGCCAACTTCCAAGTACTGACACCAAAGATATCAACAGGGGGAAGTTGGAAATTCTTGACAAGTTTAAGTGGAAGCCCCTTAAATTAAAATCATTTTCCACTGGTATGGAGTATGAATTTCTCAAGAATGGAAAATTGGTAATCATTAATGCTAAGCTTTCTCCTCAACAAAAAGAAAGATTGGTAAAGATGGTAAACAAATGGTCAAAAGACTTTACTTGGTCATATCTCGAATTAACTGGGATAGATCCTAGGATATGCCAATATAGAATTTACGCTAACCCCTCTATGAAGCCTCAACGATAACTACAAAGATGACTAAACCCAAAGCTTAAGCAAGTAGTTAAGGAAGAAATTGAACAACTTCTAAAGGCCAAGTTCACCTACCCCATTGCTAACAGTGAATGGGTTAGTCCATTAGTTATTGTGCCTAAAACAGATGGTAAATGAAGGGTGTGTATAGACTTTAGGCTACTAGACATGACAACATTTAAAGATCATTTCCCATTGCCATTCATTGACCAAGTC
Source organism: Gnetum montanum (assembly GCA_015680685.1). NCBI lineage: Eukaryota > Viridiplantae > Streptophyta > Gnetopsida > Gnetales > Gnetaceae > Gnetum > Gnetum montanum. Next base: position 1,443,633 of record MNCI01003660.1, on the reverse strand, counting down.
TTAGATACCATTGCAAGGCATTGTTATTATAGTTTTTTGGATTGTTATAGTGGGTACAATCAAATCTAAATAGCACCAGAAGACCAAGCCAAAGCTACATTCACAAGTCCTTGGGGAACATTTGCATATAGGTAGATGTTGTTTGGCTTGTGCAATGCTCCAACAACATTTCAATGTTTGGTTCTCAGTATATTTTAGCAGCAAATAGGGAATGGTGTGGAGGTTTTTATGGATGACTTCTCCACCTACAGAGTGGACTTTGAACAAGCATTGGACCGATTAGAGCAAGTGCTAAAATAATGTGTTGAAACCAACCTAAGGCTCAATTGGCAAAAAAGCCACTTAATGGTCTAAGAGGGCATTGTATTAGGGCATAAAATTTCACAAACAGGGATAGAGGTAGATCCTAAAAAAATTAAAGTCATCCAAGGAATCACTCATCAACCTAAAACTATAAAAGATGTCCAATCATTCCTTGGGCATACTAGCTATTATAGATGTTTCATGAAGAACTTTTTGAAGATTACAAAACCGTTGGTAGAATTAATGAAAAAGGATGTACCCTTTGAATGGACCATGGAATGTGAGTTAGCTTTCCAAACCTTGAAGTAGAAGATCGTAGAAACACCCATTCTACAAGCTCTTGATTGGTTCAGACTGTTCCATATAATGATTAACACATCCAATTTTGCTTTAGGAGTCATACTTACACAGTTAGATGATCAAAAACGTCCCTATTACATCCACTATGCAAGTCGAACCATTGCTGGTGCACAACTCAACTATACCATAATAGAAAAAGAGTTAATGGCTATGGTGTTTGCACTAGAGAATTTTAGGCACTATGTATTAGGCTATAAGGTATTTGTACACAAATATCATAGTGTGATTCAATTCTTTATGAATAAACCAATGGTGAGCCCTTGCATCATACGATGGCTTGTGATCTTGTAAGAGTTCGATCTTACAATGATAGATCGCAAGGGCATCGAGAATGTTCACGTTGATCATTTATCTTAGTTGCGATGGGACAACAAAGAGGACAAATACCTAATTTCTGATTGCTTACCTAATGAACTCCTCTTTACAAGTGTAATAAACAATCAATCACCTATAGATACAAATTAGTATAGTAGCATTCTTACTTATCTTCTCACACAAGAAACACCACAAGGGCTGGACATTAGAAAGAAACAACAGTTTCTCTACCAAGTCAAACATTTGATGGAAATCAATGAATACCTTTACAAGGTGTGTTCTGATGGCTTGGTCTGATGGTGTGTTCCCAACATAGATCAATTGTGAGTTCTCCAATATGCTCATGAGGACCCTTGTGGGGCTCATTACGCTGGGAGATGAACAACCATTAAAATCTTGCTTGTAGGATATTATTGGCCCACACTATTTCGGGACACCCATCATTTTGTCTAATCTTGAGAGCACTACCAACACAATGGGGGAATGACACCCTTAGAACAATGGATTCAACCCTTAAAACCCTTCAACATATGGGGTACTAATTTTATAGGGCCTATTACACCAATGTCTAATCGAAAAGCATACATTGTTGTTATTGTTGATTATTTTACAAAATGGATAGAAGTAGCTGCCATTACCAACTGTACATCATCTACCACTACATGATTTTTTCAATAAACAAATTGTAAATAGGTTTGGCATACCTCGTGCACTTATTTTTGATAATGGTACACATTTTAAAAGTGCAAATTTTTGGAAGATGATGCAACACTTAGGAGATGAGCATAGATTGACTACACCATATCATCCTCAAGTGAATGGTCAAGCCAAAGTCACCAATAGGGAAATCACAAAAATTTTGACATGAATCATTAGCAAATATAGGGTAGACTGGAGCACCAAACTGAGTGATGCTCTTTGGGCCTACTAATTCACATGGAAACTCCCTATAGGTTATTCTTCCTATGAGTTAGTTTCTGGTAAACTTCCAACACTTCCTATCCAAGCTAAGCTCCGTACACTATCTACAACATGTGACCTTAACCTTGACCTCAGTCTAGCATAGAAAGAATGGTTGATTAATCTTAACTTGCTAGATGAAAATCGATTAGCCACCCTATCATCCAATGAACTGCATAATGCCTTTAACAAACAACATCATGACCTCATAATTGGAAAAGTCAAATACCACCCAGGAGATAGGGTTCTTTACTGGAATCCTGCACATGTGCCACAATGAACTAAATTTCAAATGCTGTGGGAATGACCTTATATCATTCATAAAAATTTTTATTTAGGGTCCATGATGATCTACAAACTTGAAAGCCTAAATAAGAAATTATTGGTCAACATCTAACAAACCAAACCTTTCCATGCACCCAAAATGGCTAGTACTAATACTACCTCTGTTGATGGACAGCCCTGATCATTATTTCGGATCTCGTCCTTCCAACTCAATCATGGGGGAGATGGCCACCAATGCTAATTATTCCAAGCCCTTAGTTTCTTTTGTCTCTTTTGTTTTACGCATTTTTCATCTTTACTTGTTTTTGTTTTACACCATCATTAACATTTTTACCATTTCTTTCTCTATTACATTTTGTTCGATTTATCCTCACTCGTCACATAATAAGTGCTCATGATGGTGGGTTGTACTATAATGATGTTGATTGCTAATGTTTTTTTTTTTTACCTTTAACTTTTAATGTTGATACTAAGATATGGTTTCTCTTGATAAAACAAGCAATGAGTCCACATCATCCATTCATTCATTTACCTCTATGGTCTCCCTTTATTTTGGAAATGTACTATTCCTTTTTCTAATCAAACCTATTAATGAATTTGTGGCTTAGTATTCTTCAAACCAAGGAAAGATTCAAATGGATTGAAAAGGATGTGACTTCAAGGGGATTTGACACATTTGTGCTAGCTATTCTCTTAGGTACTTGGATATTTTTCATAGGTTATCTGCCACTCTGTTGTCAACTAATATCAAAAAGTTAAATGAATCAAATAAGTCTTTGCATGGTGTGGTTCCCACTCAGAAAAAAATTGGTGGGAATTCAAAGTACACTCCTTAGACATAATAAAGGAACATGGGCTAAAAGCACTAGTTATGACACTAGAAAGACATGTTACCCATGCCTAAAGGTTCCCTTTAACTAAGGCCCTTTCTCACTTCCTGCTTCTCTATTCTTCTCTTTTTGGGATGGTGGTTGCTCTGTAAAAGCATTCTTGTTGCTTCAAGAGGATGTGTTGGTCAAGTGTGTTGATGTGAGGTCACTGGATGTGGTAATTTTTAATCTATATTTGGACTGAATTTTATTAAGTCACCTTATTGAATAATACACAAGGGACTTTACACAACCTTGATTTCAGGATTCCATTCCATTCTCTCTTCTCTTTCCATATTTCTTTCCGTATTTGACCTCATTTTTTATTTTATGATTAGTCTATATCTTGGTTGGTGCATTTTTATTCTTTGGTAAATTCTTATGGGTGAATTTTTAACTATTATTTCCATATGTCATTCCTAGAGCCTATGGACTCTTGGTTTGTGGATTTGTTAGGGCATAAAGGGCATGAGCCTGCTTTGGGAAGGACCCACTGGCATTCCTTTTTAGTGCAATTTTTAAGTTCTTTCCCTTAAACATATCTCTCAATCAACTATTTCTCATTTCACCCTAGTATTTCTCTTCCTTTCTATGCATTTATATTGGCTTCATGATTGTTATTTCTCTTATCTTTCTTTTTCTTTCATTTTCCATCCTATTGCTACTAGAGGTTCACTCTTAGTCATGGGGGCCTATCACAAAATGTTTTTCATTCCATTACTTATCTCACCCCTACACCTTGGGTAGTTATCAATTACAAACCTCTAACCTAGTATTTTCCATACCCACAACCTAGCCAATGTGCTTCATATCGAGGCAAGGTATCAATTGCATTATATCTTATCTATCCTTGCTAATTCATGATTTTGTTGTGTGTGTAGATGGAAATCACATGAACAATGGACTGTGAGATGAGGGAGCACTTAGGATGGACTGGAGCAAGAGCATTTACACAAGGAACAAGCTTAGTCATGTGGCCATGGACGAACAATGGTGTGCACATTTTTAACATTGGCAATAATGCATCTCATTTTCTTTTCTCTCTTTCTATTCAAGATGTCAAATGAGGGTCTGGATGTCATCTACGTATAGTGTTCACCATAACGGTTATGAACACCAATGCTATAATATGTTTGTTAATTCGTTCATTGGGCACTTTGAGTTTGTCATTCCATGTCACCGTCAATTGTCATTCAGTCAATAATCCCATACCTTCCCAATATTTTGTAAGGAACTCGAGGACGAGTTTTCATTCCATTGTAGGAGTATGATCAGTCACCAAATAAGTGACACAATATCGGACCCCTGATATTAGACCCCCGATATTAGATATGCGGTATTGAATCAACCAAGCGACATCAAACACGCAATGTCAGAGCCTATCTCATTGTCTATAAATAAGGGATAGGGGCGCTTGGTTTTGCATAGTATTTTTTCAATCCTTAAGCCAAACTCTTGTAGTTTTTTTCTTCTAGAGTTAGAATTATTTTTGAGTGCCTGTAGTAGGAGTCATAGAGTGAATGGATCTTTATTCGAGCACTATGTACCTGAGCACACCTTGTGTTTCGAAATAAAAATAAAATTTGTGATAAACCTTGCAACATTCAAAATAGCTTAATTATTGCATTTAATGTTATTTACTGTTATTTGATGGCCTCATTAGTTAATCAATGTTATTATTATAAAATTATTAATTATCAACAAATTAGCACACTCAGCATGACCACTTCAAGCATACATGGAACACTTGGTAACCCAATAATGACTAGTGTTTGGTAATCACAGTAGTGTTACACTGGTTCAGGATGTGTCTAGAGAGTGGGAATGGATGCTAGCATTAGGATTTAAACAACATTAGAGTTACAAAAATCCATTAGTTAACTAAATATTTTCATTTCACACACTTAGGAGACCAAGATAGAAAATATAAAAAACATTAAAAAAATCCTATACCTCAATTTTACTTAACGATAAAATTATGCCTTACAAGTAAGCTTGGGAAGATAATGACTGCATAACTCATCCTTATTCTATGTAGGTGCATAAGCCCTTAATCCTCAGAATTTGACTAGATTACGCATGAATGCTCATATTCGTATCGTGGGATATAAGGGTACCTTGCAACTCATCATTAGTCAATCAAACTTAGGACAAAAATATTTAGATAACCCTCTTAATGAACCATACCAAGTATTTTAAGCCATAATAAGTAAGAAAATAATAACTATGGAAGGCCATAAGTAACAAATGATACAACACCTAAGGGATTTCTTTTTGAAACTTTTGCTAACTCTACAATCATGATAAGATAAGAACTTGATCCAACCAAGGGTATGAGGAAGATAAAAATCTATTAATAACTAATGTAAACACTTTAATAATTTCAAACCTTTGTTGATTACAAATGGCCCCAAAGAGACCAACAACTAAAGAACCTTCCCAACATGGAAGCTAGAGATCAAGAGGCCATGGGAGAGGCCAAGTATGGAAAAAAACTCCTCAAGTGGAACATTTAGAGTATGAGGCTTAATTATATGGCATTCATTAATAGACTCCTACTATAAAGCTCTTAGCCCAAGGAGAGGCAAAATTTCCACAAGTACCTAAATAAGAACAACACCTCACATTGTCACCAGAATGCCTCCAAGCCATACAAGAAAAGCCTATCATGCCCATAATCATTATGAAGTTAAAATTTGGTCCTTTCATGGAGTTTTCTCTAGAAGAAGTGAAGACACAACTCCAAGAATTTCCTTTGTGGCCTACATTATCCAATAGTGGTGAATGGTAACTAGGAAAAATGTACCAATTTTGTTAAAATAAAAAGGTTGATGCAACAATCAAAATTGAGGAAATATCTATACCTTACTCAGTGGAGACAATTTCTAAGGCCCTCAATATCCCAAATGAATGGACAAATGTAGAACATATCTCAACAAGATCTGATACTAAGGCAAAACAGTTTTGGTTGCACAAGGCATATGGTAAAGAAGAAAAAGATTATAGCGAGTTCACAGCTAAGGAAAAGATATATTTTAAAACCACTTGTTTCCAATAAATAGGCTCAACAAAATATCCACATATGTGGCTAGAGGAAGTGTAATTCTAATTGGAAAATTCAACATTAACATTACCCATCTATTTTTCCTCAATAACCAAAGGTGGTTTGAAGAAAAGAAGGTAGGGAAGCTAATACTTCCATTCCCTTGCCTCATTAGGAAGTTATGCAAGCAAGCTGAAATCATAGGATACACCAATGATGTCCCTAGGAGGGCTCAAAATGCTTCTTATGCAGAAATGTTCAAGCTAGTGTCACCAAAGAAGGATTAAGTAGAAAAATTAGCAAGCATTGAGGGAGCTATAGGTACCACTCTTATTGGTAGCATTCTAGCTGCTAGTTAGTAACAATAAGCAAGACCTAGTAGCTGAGTAATAGCAAAAACAAAAATAACAACAAGAAGTACCACTACTGCCATTGCAAGATTATTGACCATCCATGAGCCATCTGTAGCATATTGTAGAAACAATATCTTGGGGAACAAGGGAAGGAGCTAATTTGTACAAAGTATGGGAGAGCTTCACAAGGCCCAAAATATCCATAGACCCAACTAGTGGCAAATATCACTCCAAGTAAAAGAAGAGAATGATTGTACACAATAGATATCTAGGAATGTTGCATCATTCCAAGTCATGCTTGAAATTGATGAAGGTGCCATTGTTGTAGTCATGCAACACCAATATGTAGCAAGAGTTGTAGAGGTCATCATTAACCACATTAAGGAATCTTTCAACATACTTGTTATGCGACTGGCTAATATCTCTGGAGCATGGGATGCTCAAATTCTTGTCAGAACCTCACTAACTTCTACAAAGCATGAAGATATTCTAGATAGATTATTGTAGATAGGACAAGTGATGTAGAATCTTTTTGATATCCCTAGTGATTTCACTATAGTCTAGTCTAATTTAATAGCCATAAAAGGAAAGTTGGTCATGGTGCATGTAGAAAATGAAGTGCAAATTTTGTAGGAATAATTATACATCTTGAGAGTTGAAAGAATAGATCAGCACAATTCATAGTGCTAGACTAATTGGATCAATTTAGAACCAACCACATGAGGTAGTTGATTGACCATAACATGAGAATGGAGAAGAGAAAGAGAAGGTAGTGTGGGATGCATCTATTGCTAAGGCACAAACATATGCACATGCTAAAGCTCTCATAACCTTACAAGAAGAAAATAAAAACTAGCTACTGAAAATGCTCAATTAACCAACAACAAAAGGTAGAAGAATGTTCTTGACCCAAGAAAAACTAGTCTATGTCAACTAGGATATGAGTTGCTTGACCCAAGAAAATAGAACCTTATCAATCAGAGAGGTCCATGCCATTCATTAAAAGCTTGCAATTGAAATCAATGCATGGTAAAATGAGGCCAAGAAAAATAAGCAACTAAAAGAGCATTTTAAGGATTATGTGGACATGTACAAAAAATAAAAGAGAAAGAGATCCATATGGCGAAGGCTAAAATCAATTCAATTTATGCATAAAATCTAGATTAGTAGCTAGTTCTAGATAGCCTCGCCCATGTCCACCAAGATAAAGTGAAAAATAAGGACTTGTAGATCAAAGATTTAATAGAGTACATGGGATTAGCAAACCTCCAATATGCTAATCTAGCCATGTTAATAGTAAATAGGCCTAGGAATGAGTTAGACCAACAAGTAGTGGTGGTCTATGTAATGTATGAGAAGGAGTTTGTTGATTGAAAGGATGCATTATAGAAATTACATGTGGAAAACTTTGAACTTTAAATTGTCAAAGCTAGCTACCAATGCTAGAAGGATGTAGTAGCTAACCTAACACATCAAATGTTAGATTGCCAAGAGCTAAGAAAGACAACTAGAGCTTTTAAGAAGAAGAGGAAATAGTTTGTAGCATGGTACATAAAAGCCAACAAAATGTTTCTGCAACTACCATGCCCATGGGATGTACCTACTCCATCTGAAATTGCATAACAAGCATGGATGATAAATGAAGAAAGGACATAGGAAGAAAAGATTTATGCACTCCTTAATAGATACCAATTCAAAAAGCCTATCAACAAAGTAAAGCAGCTAATGGAAGAGCCACCACTACCTGGAACATGAGATACATTGAGCTACTTCAAGTTTTGTTTTATATAATTTTTTTATCTTGTCATGTAACTGTGTCATATTTTGTAAAAACACCACTGTGGCATTCTAACTCATGTAAATAATTATTAAGTCATGCACAATCAAGTCTACCTCTAAATTTTATAAGGGACTCTATCCTCATTTTTTTTAACTCAAGGATGAGTTTCTAGTTAGTCATGGGGGTATGATAAGGTAAATTTTTATTGTAATGTGATCTTATATGTATGATATCGTAGCAACGATGTTGTAGATACAATGTCAAGGTACATGCTACGTCATTGTTGATGTGATGTCTTGAGATCTATGCAACCCTATAAAGACTAACACTTGGGTGCATTATCGAAAACTTTTTATTTTGAGTCTTAGGGAAACTCTTGTAGTTTTATTTCATATTTTTAGTAGAGAGTAAATACTTGTAGTATGATATTTGGTAGTTTCTTGGTGTTTTATTTGAGTAAATTATACTTGGACATAGTTCAAAACTACAATAAAGATCAAGATTACTTTCCATCATTGTAGCATTTCCTTAGTTTTAGTTTCTTACCTAGCATAATTTTTACTATTTTCTTAGCTTGATACTTTACTGTTTAAAGCACTTTATTTTACATGTCATTAGTAAGAGATATGGATATGATTAGTTTCAAGAGCTAAGTGTAGTTATTTAGTGGTGTTTCTTAATTCACTCAGTAGTAATACCACTTGGTAATCCTAGTGAGGACTAAATAAATCTAAGGCATGTATGGTAGACTAGGACTAGATGTACATTGCACTAGGTTAACATGGTTTTATGTTTTCTTATTTAAATAAACTTAGAACTTATTCAATCATGTTTACTTTAGGAGCACTTAAGAGCATCTCAACATCAGTTAATCATACACCTCACTAAGAGCTAAACCATACACTTACACTTCACTAGCTCAAAGTGGGAAGAGAATGATCTTGAATTTAACATCAATTACTAGCATAATTACATTGTTCATTCACAAATTACGATTTGGTTGCATGCTGGCACTCGTGACTTGTATGTTAGAGTGTTGGGATCGCTCCATCGCTCATCAACATAGGTCATGAAGTACATGAACAATCAAAGCATAATAACAACCTCATAAATAATATAATATCTCTACTTCATCTTTTCTCAACATTTCTTTCTTTTATTACATTAATAGATGTTAAATTAGTAGTTAGTATATACTTAGTAGTTGCCTCTAGTAATACACAACACACAGTAGCATAACTTAAATGAACCATAAAAGAAAGAATAATTGATTATCTAACCAATCATCATTACACCATTTAACTAATGCATAGAAGAGGTGTTATTCATCATATAGATCATAAGATTATCAATAATATTCAAATCAATGATCATTATGAAATCATAGATAGATTAATAAGTCAACATTAAATTACATGAGTCAACAACATAAGCACATCAATAACACTTACATCTATTACTATCATCAAATGATAGATAGTATTATAAATCAAGAGAAATAAAATGCATCATTATAACTAAGAAAACTCAAAATAATTGCTTCAAATATTAGGTCCAAAGCCTATGAATATGTTGATCATTACATACATCTTCTATCTCTTACAAATTATTTATATGTACATCTTTATGTTATACTCATATGTCATGTTGTTAGAAGTCTCTAGTTTTACATCCCTTAGAAAACTCTAATTATCATATTAGAATTTCTCTATTCCTCAATATTTTATATAAGAATATATAATTTTTTGTAGTTGATAGTAATATTAATATTATATAAATGTAAGATTGTTTCTCTCTTCGTAATGGTAGCTGTTCATATTCCTAACAGTTGAGAGCATTGTAATTCTTACTAACTAATCTCCTTATGAATACTCTTATGATGAATAGAGTTACATTGTACTAATTCCATCACTTAGTACTTGTTCCTTATTTTGGTAATTTGTAACATCATCTTTGGACTTGTTGTATGTCCAAGTTCTAGCTTACTAAAAACTTCCAATGTTTTTGTGGTGTTTTTCTTCTTGGTGATGCATCTTCTTTTCGTTCATATTCACTTGTTCATTGTCAGGTTGCAATATACTTATGACTATCATTCCTAATTCAATGTGTTATGAAATTTTTTACTTGGACTTGATTCATTGTCCTTACTTCTTCATATTTGTCTAAGCCACTTAGGCTTAGCTTATTAGGCTTTATGACATACTTCTTTGTAAGCCTTCCATTGATTGTACTTTATGAAATATGTCTTTGTAAGTCATATCCTTTCTTTTCTTTACTTACCATTATAACCTTTCAAATGGTCTTCTCTTCTTATTTAGGAAACTAGATGAGATTATATATGGTACTTTTTAAATCTTTTCTTCCACCTTAGGAAACTAAATTTTGTATTGCAAAGATTGCTCTTATCTTCTACAACATTTGCTACTTAACTTTGAGTCACTTCTTTAACCTTTTAATTTTAATGCTTGGGTGGTCATTATAATTTTTGTACTTAGTAATATCTTTTAGCATTGTTGCATGCTCTTGTTCTTTCCTTTGGTATTGTACATTTTACCTTCATAATCTTATGAATCATTATTGTTCATAAACTCTTTTGACTTATAAACATTATTATGGCTATTGTTCCAACGTCACTTCTCTACCTTACTTGGTGTCTTTTGAACCTGTCTTTATTCTTCATCACTCTTCTTATTCATATCATCTTCTTGTTGTTCCATATGTTATGAAGTAAGAACTTGCATTCTTTTATCCTTTGTAAGGAGTTTCAAGTCTTTTTTTTAAACTATCATAGCTGTTTGTAATTGCTAATGAATTAAGTTTAGAAACTAACTATTGTACCTTAACATAGGAGTGCACTTTAACATAAGTATGATATATGTAGCTTATATGTTATTACGACTAGAGTTCTCAAGACTTTGCACCATTCATAGAATCATCACAACCTTTAGAAATGACTTAACATGTCATAATTAATCACAACAAGCTACTTGTTGTATTCACTATGAATAATAAGAATATCATTACGATGACATTATATTCACTATCATGGTGATACTAACATATTTTTGTGATCTATAAATAACTTCATATTTTGGTTTATTTGATTTCCTATGCTATACAATTATTACTTCAATGCTAATTTTCTTTAATGTAGCATCTTCTTTAGTAATAGGTAGTGCTAGAGGGGGTGTTATAGACAACTTTAACAAGTCTCTAGCATCTTCAATGGTAAAGATGATGGGATCATATCATCTAACTATGCTTCAAAGAAATTTATCAAAATTTTTTACTTCATTAATGTTCTTACTAGCTAATTACAATCCATTTTTTATTTCTTATACTTAACTCTATTATAAAGGTTTACAACTTAATACTACATACCTTAATAGATCACTTGCACATAACTTTCAACATCTTTCAAAATTCTATGAAACTAAGATAGTTTGAAATTTTAGAAATGATAATCTTGTCCATGTTAGTTAAATAAAAGCTTGACATCCCTTTTCTTAATTTATTGGTCTTCCAACTTGGATTTTCCTTTAGAATTATAAGGAGATAGAACTAGAATTGTGGAATTATACATGAATAGATTCCATGGATCTTCTAAAATAAGTTCAAAAATTTCAAATTCACATTGATTATTAAGTGGAAAATATATTTATCAAAGTATTAGGAAACAAAAATTTTAATCATTTTAAGTTTATGCTTAACATATATGGGAAAAAATCAATAGAAGAAATTGAAGGAACCTAATTCATTGATCTCAATCTATGAAGTAAGTTTATATCATGACTTTTATTATATTATGATCTAAATATAGATTATGATTGAATAAGGAGTTATTAGAACTATGCTAAAGATAATATGATTTATTCTAAGATAATATTAAAAGATGTTACCTTTATCTAGGATATGTGAAGCTAGAGTTAGTACTTAGGAAGATTAAACTTAGTACATAGATGATGAATCATGGTTTGCTAGGTGCTAATATCGGGTACAAGATATCAGGTCTGATAAGTCCCAATATTGGACCCCTGATATCAAACCCTCGATATTAGGTACACAATATCATGGCCTCACTAGCGATATTGAATAGGAGATATCATGGTTTGCATGTGAGCCTATAAATACACAATAGGGTGCACAAGAAAGTCATAGGAAGTTAGTGTTAGAGTAGGATATTTTTGTCCATTTTTCCTCTCAACCCTTTCCCCAGTGCATGCTCACAGTGTGATGATTGTAATTGTACGAAACCTTTATTCAAGTGTGATGTACTTGGACATGCACATGATCGGCAATAAAGATCGAGATTACTTTATCATTGCAGCATTCACTTAATTTTAATTATTATTTATTACTTTCATAATTAATATTTCTCTACCCTCATCTCCTACCCCTATTAGCAAATGCAAAATGAGTATGAATTAACCACGAGCATTTAAGTGTGACTACTTGGTAACCCAGTAGCGTACCTAGGACATGTGCTTGGTAATCCAAGTGGTAGTGGTACATAAGGTCGAAGATGTGTACAGATGATCAAGGAACAGATACTCATCACACTTAGGCTAGCTTAGATTCTCTCCTCCCATTTCCTCATAGTTAGATTCTCTCTCTCTCTCTCTCCTTCTTAGTCTAATTAAAGTTATTTTCCATTGCCTCTAGGAGTAGCACTAGTTTCATCATACACCTCGCTCTGGAAAAAACCATACGTGACAACATAAATACTAGTCTAAGTGGGAAGATAGCAAACTGTGATCAATGAGTAACTATCTAAATACCACAACTAGCCCATCTGTAGAGTTCAACCGGATCATGTATGAATGCTTGTATTTGTATGATTGAGTGTAGGGGTACCTCGCCACTCATCATTAGCACCATTGCTGGGGACGATGCTAGTTATCTAGATTAGTTATATCATAAAATATTGATGTAACAAGGTATTAATAATATATATTTTAGGTAAAGAAATTAAATTTAGTTAAGTCACACACAATTCGAAATAATGTCTCTTTCACAAGACAGTGATAACGCAACATCTAACAAGGCAATTCATTGGTGAACCAACGAAGGAGTTTGGAGTACTCAATTTGATGCAAGAGTTTCATATGTTCATAAATACCCCAATGATACTCAAGGACTTTTGTCATCCAACTCAAACACCTCTAGTGAATATGGGACATCCCCAAGAATGGATGACTATTCCTTAAGGGGTCGGCATAGAAATAAAAATCGAACCCATGGGAAAAGTCAGGAATGCCAACATGAACAAAGACAACATCATCCCAACTCATAAACTTATAACCTACTTAGTGACAAAGAACCCTTGTTGACCACTAAGAGCCTAATGCATATGCAATAGGCTGTTTAAATATCCCACAGGCATCGTAAGGAAAGTCATCTACCTAGGCTTGATTTAAACAACTTTCCCAAGTTTTCATGAGGCTATAATTTAGATCTGCAACATCATTTATAAGCCTTCCATGATGCCTATATATGGAACAATATTGATAATGGATGGAAAAAACTTAAGCTCTTTTCCACAACACTCATTGGCCAAGCAAAAGTATGGTATAGGTCTTTAAAACCAAAATCAATTCAACATTGGCCAACAATGGTAGAACTCTTCAATGAAAGATATCAAACCTATGCAAGAGTTTTAGCCTTGAGGAGACATCCAAGAATGGAAACAAGCACAACATGAACCCTTGGACATGGCCTTAGAAATATATTATGCACTGTTAAACAATTTCTTAGGCCATGGGTTTTCTAAGGAGAGGCTGATGTACCATATCATAGATGGGCTTCATAATGAAACAAGGGAAACCTTAGGGATGTATGTCCCAGGTCAACTATATGAACTATGAACCCATCAATTCCAAGAGCTTATTAAGTGGCTAGAAAAAGAATAAGGAGAAATGGCTAAATGGGAGAATGCTGAAAAATCTCAATGGGACCAAAATCTCAACCTAACAAAGGTCCATAATTAGGAAGAGGAAAAATCAACTCACCTAAAGGATGTGGAATCATCTTTTCCAATATTACAATCATTAGATGAAATTAAGGCAAAGATCAATAAGATGATGAAGTGGATACATGAAAAATGTGGAGAATATGCCAATATTATTGGAGGTAGAGCCATGATGAACTAAGAAACATGACAAAATATCACTAGACAATCGGAAAGAAGGGTAGAAGAGAATAAGAACTTAACTGCCAATCATATGTATCAATGTAACATTTTCCTGTACGATCACCCTAAAGGTCAATGCCCAATCTTATCACATTTACATGAACATTGGGGATGAATGTTACATCCAAAGTTCATACAAAAATACTGTGTTCAATCATAGTGGCAAAAATCCCAGTCATGGGGAAAGCCCCAAACTAGCTACACCCTTCCTATTATTTGAACCCAAGTGCTTATCAAGTCCAACATCTTGTTTCCCCAACTGGGTCAACATCCTCTATCTCACCACATTATTATCATTATCCTCAATACCATCAACCCATATCCTCACCAATAGGACCACCACCTTGGGTACCTTACACTTCTCCTCAACCTTAATATTCTCATCCTTCACCTCCTTCTACATCGCCGCCAGTTTTTCTAGAAGGTTTTGCACCATAGCACCAACCCATGAACGTCACTTGCACTGCTATTATCAACTATAGTGGGAATCCTTCACAATGCTAGAAGCATCCTTTCTTTAGACATGACCATAGGAAGGACCCGCACAGTTATGAGACCACTACATCCTCCTACTTAGCACAAGTTCAACACTATGGTGCATCCTTCTCCTTGAATCTAATGCCTCATGTTACCTTATCAAGGCCACCGATCATACCTCCAACAACTATGGGGCCCAATGAATATAGCCACGTAGGGAGACATACCAATCCTTGCATACCATATTACAATCACAAGTGCCATACTGGGTCAACTCCTTATCAATTAACGACATCTTATAACTTGCCCTACTATGTCAACATTAATCAGGTGTGTGAACCCCAATTTGGGAACATTCCAACCACCACATCAAAAAACACCCAATGGGTTGGATATGATGAGGTCCCAATATTTCCAACATGCATGGATCCTAACCTTTCATTTATTAATTCTAGCTATGATCAAAAATTTAGTTATGGGGGATATCCCCCATTCTAACAAATAGAATTAATAAATGTTTTTCCTTTAACTTTACATTTTTTTATTTTTTAGTTTTTCATCTTTCAATTTGTTGTTTTATCTTTTTATTTATTATTTTATCTTTTTATGAGTAATCTCATCTATGAATAAAGCACTTATGTAACTCATTGGTTGAGGTGTTGTTCTTTGTTATCAAGTCTCGAGTAACTAATTATTTGGACAACGAGCCCATCACATCCACCCACCCATTCTATTAATAAGAGGTTCTACTTTGGGTACGATGATATTCTTGTCATCATAAAAACTTAAAAGTAATTTTGTGCTCATTATTCCCAGAGCGAAAAATGATAGACTAAGAAGGAATGGCCAGGATGTGACGTTAAGGGGACTTGTGGATTCTCTTTAGTGACATCTGTGAGGTGTTATCATGTAGCTTGGTTGTACTAAGATCCTTGTAGATCTAACGAAAAATGGTAATAAGAGTAATGAAGGAACTCCATCAAAAAAAACCCAATGCTATTCTAGGGGGTCCCATTGGAAAGATATGCACCCATGCCTAAAGGTAGGTGACTTCTCTAGATTATACATCAAAAAAAAAAAGAGAAGAAGAGTGTGCTAATGTGGCCACACAAAGAAAAAAAAAGGAAAAAAAAAAGAGAGAAAAGATCAGAACAACGTGCCACAAAGAAATTCCAACTCACACCTCCCTTGGACAAAATGCCAAGTGATCGTACACCTTGCTTTCATGGTGCTCTTATGGTTGTCCATCATTGGATGAAACAATGCGATGTCACTGATCGAAGGAATGGACTTGGTCTTGATTTTAGAGTGATGGGATAATGACACATTAATCACACCTTACACTCAAGATTCATTATGCCTTGGGTCAGTTACCTCATGTCCTGATCTCTCCAATCCCTTCTACAATTCACCTCATCTCGATGTTCATGTATTTTTGACTTGTGCCTTGTGTAGCATAGAATTCCTACCTCATCACTGTAGTATCTACATGTGTGTGTTTTGTGGAACTAATGTGGATTACATTTAACCCTTCTAGTGCCTACAGACATTTTAAGGTGTGGTTATGCAAGGGCATTATAGGTTGGAACCTACTTTGGGGAGGACCCACTTACGTGACTTTTGTAATTTGTAGTTGTTGCACACCACCACATCATTTTATTCCCTCCAAGTACTTTATTGCAAAATCTATTCTTTTCTTTGTCATCATTTTATCAATGTTCCTCAAAACCATTATGTTCTTTGATGTGTCACCTAAACAAACCAGGTTCGACATTAAACTTTTAGGGCAACTTCCTTGAAAAAATTTCTAACTCTAAAATCACACTAAGCAAAGAATTCAACATTTACTAAAGGTAATAAGTAAGGTATGAAATAATTTAACTTCTTTCAATAACCTTACTAATAATTGATCTTTGTGTGATTATAGATGGCCCCTAAAATAGGACAACAGGGAGGACCTTCTCAAGGTGCAACTAAATGCCCAAGGGGAGGTAGAAGCTAAGGACATCATGCAGAACATGCGGAGAAGGAGGCACAATCATTCAGCATCCATCAAGGAACTCCTATCATTGCAAGATCTAGCTAAGAAAAATGTGGAGAGGCCAGGGCTTGAGCCTATGAAGAGGAACAACAGCTATTTGCAGCATGGAAAGTCAAGGCCAATCAAGTGTTCTTATAGCTATCGTGTCCATGGGAAGTGCCAACTCCATCAAACATTGGAACATCAGCATGGATGGCTCATAATCATTATATAGAAGAGAAGAAATGTCAGGTGCTTCTTCAACGGTATCAATCTCAGAATTTTGAAGTGCAGGACAAAGGAAAGGCACCCATGGAGGAGCCACCACCACCAGGAACCACATGAGTTCCAATAAATTTTGTAACTCTATGTCTGTGTCCCAATTTTGTTGTGTTCAACTCTCCACTATGGCATGAATAAATTTTTAATTAGTTAATAATCTCATACCTATCCATTGTGTAATTAATTGAACTTGTTCCTTATTTTCTTTGACTCGAGGATGAGTTGTTATTCAGTTGTGGGGGTATGATGAATCATGGTTTGCCAAGTGCTGATATTAGACCCATGTTAATAAACTCCTGATATAAGGTACAAGATATCAAGTTTGATGACTCTCAATATTGGACCTCTGATATCGGATGCTCAATATCGAGTACGCAATATCATGGCCTCACTAACGATATTAAATATGCAATATCATGGTTCCTGTGTGAGCCTATAAATACACAATGGGATGCATGGGAAAGTCATCAAAAGTTAGTGTTAGAGTAGAATCGTTTTGTCAGTTTTTCCTCTCAACCCTTTCCCCAGTGCATGCCCACAGTGTGATGATTGTAATTGTATGGAACCTTTTACTTGGGTGTGACATACTTGGACATGCACATGACTGACAATAAATATCGAGATTACTTCATCATTATAGCATGCACTTAATTTTAATTGTTATTTATTGCTTTTATAATTAATATTTCTCTACCCTCATCTCCTACCCGTGTTAGTAAATGTGGAATGAGTATGACTTAACCACGAGCATTTAAGTGTGACTACTTGGTAATCCATTAGTGTACCTAGGACATGCGCTTGGTAATCCCAATGGTAGTGGTACATGAGGTCCAAGATGTATATGAATGATTAAGGTACAAATACTCATCACACTTAGGCTAGCTTAGATTCTCTCCTCCCATTTCCTCGTAGTTAGATTCTCTCTCTCTCTCCTCCTTAGTCCAATTAAAGTTATTTTCCATTGCCTCTAGGAGTAGCACTAATTTAGAACCACATCATACACCTCACTATAGACTAAACCATATGTGACAACATAAATACTAGTCTAAGTGGGAAGACAACGAACTACGATCAATGAGTAACTATCTAGATACCACAACTAGCCCATCTGTGGTGTTCGACTGGATCGGGTGTGAACACTCGTATTCATATGGTTGAGTGTAGGGGTATGTCGCCACTCATCAACAGAGTACTATATAATGAGGGTTCTTGGTCTAGTGTAATTATCCTATCTCTTCTCTCTTGTCTTTTTCTTATCTCTTCTTAAATGAAAAATTTAATATGGTGTTGAAAGTTGGGTAGTAAAAAAGATGCATGAATAAAAAATAATAAGGATCACTCCCAACAAGCATCCAAATTTTCTTTGAAATCAATAATGAAATCAAAAGAGAGCCAAGCATGAGCAAGAAAGAAACTCTTCATTATTCAATGCCAAAATCATATTGGAATATTGGAAGAACACACAATAAGGATTTGAAATAAGACCCAAGACAATCCTCTCTTATTCTCAGAATCCCTAATCACAATGCTTAAGGTGAGCACTCATAATTAATCCCATGATTGAGATACTCTTTTGCTTACTAGAGCTTCTAATTCAATGAAAAGGTAGTACAATCATTTTAGAGATGTATCCAACCTTTATATAGCTTCACGTAACCATTCATTTTCCTTCTAGTATTTGTGCCTTTTTAAATTTTGATTTTTAATCAAGTTGCAAGTCCCTATGGATTACAACTCACAACTAACTAACTATTATGAGACTATGACTCCCAACCCTCTACACTAGCAAACACCTATAATTTTCAACTACTATTTCTAACTAGATTGTGATCTAGTTGTGATCAATTGGGGCTCACATCCTAAGGCTATAACTTCTTTTGTCCATAGTAACCTTGCACTTGCATGAAGCTAACAAAAGAAATCATAATTTTCCTTGGGTGATCAACTATGATAGACTATGAATCATAGCTGCCTATCATGACATTTTGTGACCTCCTACCCTGCTTGACACTAAAAAATCATGCAAAAAATCAAATAAAAGAATTAAAAAAACACACATAAATTCCTATCTTCCAAATACCTTGAGGATACAAAATATATCAAAGAGGTAGGTTGATATTCTCATCAACAAATTAGGGTGACAAAAATGTGAGTGCATAAATGGATGTTGAATGTTACTAGAAAATATAAACCACATAATAGAAACATTAGAGGAAGACTTGGAGTATCATCTATATTAAATAATTTATAGAAATTATGGCTTAGATGGTTTGGAAATTTGCAAATAAGATCAAATAATGCACCTATAAAAAAGGTTGTTGCATCGTTGTTCTAGGAAATGTAATGAAAGGTGATGAGTGGCGAGGTACCCCTACACTCAAGCATATGAATACGAGTTTAACATGCACGATTTGGTTGAACTCTACAGACTAAGTGCCTACACACCTCATGGAACACTTAAGGTTAATTATTTGTTGTCTTCCCAGACTTACTTGTATTTGTCATGGTGTATGGTTAAGTAAGTCTGAGGTATATGATTTTTATAGCTTTTCTGTTTTATCTCCTATGCTATTGAGGGGAAGGGTTGAAGAGACTAATTGAGTAAATTTAACTAACTAACTAAGTCTAAATTAACCTAGCATTAGCATTTGTTTCCACTTACCATTCATACCCTGAACCAATGCAACCGTGGTTACCAAACTCTAGTCGTTGCTAGGATCACCACGTGTAATGCATGTGCTCGAAGTGGTCATACTGAGGCACTTAACTAGGAGAGAAGGGTTGAGAAAGATTTAATAACTAATAAAGAATTTAAATGGAAGATAGTAAATAACAATAAATAAAATCCTATTTAGCCTATTCTATGCATTGCAAGGTTTATCCAAGAAGTTCGTCTTTATTTCTGTACACAAATATGTGTTCAGGTACAATATCTGCTCAAATAAAGATCCGTTCACTTTGGAGTTCCTATTGAGGGCACATGGAAAATATTCTATCTCTGGAGGGATCAAACTGCCAAAGTTTCACTACAGTCTAAGCCTAGGATGGAAAACAAAGGAGAGCCACCTCTTATTTATAGATATGATGGCACATCGCGATATCGCGGGGGACGATGCGATATCGCATGGGATGCGATATCATGGCGGTAATGATATCATGGCCCATGCGATATCATGTCCCATCATACCCCCATGACTAAATAAAAACTCATCCTCGAGTTCCTTACAATAATATTGAGAAGGTATGGGATTATTGACTTAAAATGAATCTAATGGGATGACTTGTGAACAGATCATCATTACAAGACAAGACAACATTGGTGTTCATGACAACAAGAGCAAACACCTTATTACATTTGACATCAGGCCTTAGTTGGTAGTTGAGAAAGAGAGAGAAAGAAGTGTTGTTGCTGCCAATGCCAAGATTACACCTTTCATTGTCCATCGGTAAGCGTGTCATCGATCTTGCACCTTGCATAGCTACTTCAGCATCGCTCCATTCCAAGTGTTCTCTCCAGATCCAATCTATTGTTGTATGATTGCCATCTGCAGATACAACACAGTCTTATATTAGCAAGGGTAAATGAATTTCAATGTAGTTGATACCTTGCTTCTGTGAAAGGTCCATTAGCTAAGTTATGGTATGGCTGATACGAGTCTGGAGATATATTAATGGTGATTACCGAAGGTGTAGGGGTTAGGAGAAAATCAAAAAAATTGGGCCTCGTACCCCCATAACTAATCACGAACCTCTAGTAGTGATAGAATGGAAAAAGAAAAAGAACAAGAAATATGGAGAAAATGAGACAACTATAATGTCAATGAAATGGATGTCAAGATGGAAATGAACAAAATAAAATGGATTACAAAAATGTTAAGGAAAATAATTTAACTGGTGCACCAAATGGAAATGTTGGTGGGTCCTCCCCAAAGCAGGCTCATGCCCTTAATGCCCTGATAAACCCACATTCAAAGAGTTCGTAGGCTCTGGGAATGTCATTTGGAACAAGAGTTAAAGTCTTAATAGCAAGAATTTACCAAAAAGAAAACAATGCATCCACCAAAATATACACTAATGATACAATCGAAAATGAGGTGAATAATGGAAAGAAGAGAATGGAATGGAATCCCAAGAACAAGATGGTGTACAACCCCTTGTGTGTTTCATGATTAATGTGACTTAGCAGGTCCCATTCCAAGTCCAACTTCAACAAACCACTTCCAGTGACTTTGCATTAATGCATTCGGTCAATCCATCCTCTTGAAGTAACAATAATGCCTCCCCCAAGATCCACCACCATTCTGACAAAACAAATGAGGAGAGAATGGGAAGTGAGGAGGGCCTTAGTTAGAGGGAACATTTTTATTTTGAGTTCCATAACCAATTCTTGTAGCCCAAGGGATTATTTTTTCTAAGGGGTGTGCTTGGAATTCTCACTTCACTTTGTTTTTTTTTTTTTTTTGTGTTTATGCGTGAGAACCACACCATGCAAAGACTTTGTTATTTTTATTACTCAACTTCCCAATAATTGGGTAGCATTGAAGCAACAAGAAAACTCAAGAAGAAAACATCCAAGCACCAAAGAGAACGGCGAACACAAATGCATCAAGTTCCCTTGAAGTCACACCCATTGCAATCCTTGAGTCCTTCATTAGTTTGAGAAATGCCCAATCACAGATTTGTTAATGTTCTTATTAGAAAAGGACTATACATTTCCAAGCCGAGAGAGACCATAGAAACTAGTGGATGAATGGATGAAGTGAACTCATTTCCTGCCATATCAAAAGAAACATACCTTAGTATCAACATCATGACTTAAAGGTAAAAACCAAACATTAGCAATCAATAGAAACACAGTTCATACCATCATGAAGAACACTTATTGGTGACAAACTTACAAGGTGGATCACACAATCACACACACACACACACACAAAATGAAAAGGTATAATGATGTTGTAAAATAAAAGCAAGAAAAGTTAAAGAAATTTGTAAAACAAAAACAAGAAAAGTTAAAGAAATGTGTAAAAAAAATAAGAAAAGTTAAAGAAATTTGTAAAACAAAAATGTGTAAGACAAAAACATGGAAAACAAAAATGTGTAAAACAAAAAATGTGTAAAACAAAAGTGTGTAAAACAAAAACTTAAAAAGAACTAAGGGCCCCAAATGATTAGCATAGGTGGCCATCTCCCCCATGGCTGAATGAAAAGGGAGAGATCCAAAATAATGAGCGCCTATTTGAATTTCTTAGAAGTGTCTAACTTCTCCCAACTAATGTTCTCAGATTAAGGGGTGGAAGTCGGCGATGCTCATATTCTAATGTGTCTATGCCTTCGTTACGAGCATGGGTTGTTTCCCCAGTTTGTTCCATGCATATTTGTCAGGTGCTCTTTCTAGTAGCTATCAACCACAAGGTGTCTACTGCTTGTGTGGTTGCTACATACAGGCATATTTTTCTCAGAGTTTCAAGGGCACACCTTTTGCATGGAGGAGATGCAAAGCATTCCTCCATGTCATCACCCTCTAAGTCACTATATGTGATGCATGGAACTTTCTTCTTCTTGATCTTTCCATAAATGTTTACCTTAGATATTTCCAAGGAAAGATCACAGATCCCTAGGCATGCATCTATTGTACTTAGCCATGCCCTTCCCATTATAATTTGGAAGTCCCCTTCATTATTGTTAACTTCTATCACCAGGAAATTTGTTGGGTATGACCAATCGCACACAGTGGTGACGATGTCCTCCACCAATCCCAAGGGAATGGTGATGGACTGGTCAACCAGCTCTAGTTGGATATTGCTCTTCTTAAGTTGGGACAAGTTCTAGGCTTAATACATTTCTCGTGAGATTAAGTTGACTCCAGAACCTGAGTCAAGAAGAGTCTTATGAGGTTCATTCTTGGCGACTTGGAAATAGATTAAGGGACTTCTAGGGTTAGATAGTTTCCTAGGAAGGTGGCCTACCTTGATCCAGTCGGTTACAGTATTTGTTAACATAACTGTATGTGTTAAGCTCTGTTGTTAGACTGAAGGGTGCTCCGAAGCCATATGTGTTGGAGGAGCGTACCTAGACTCAATTGCTTGTTGTTGTGAGAGCTTGTCTAGGCTTTTGGTTCTGAAGAAGGGTCTTCTCTTTTTATGGTTGTCAGAACCAGCAGTGGGTTGAATGTTTACGACTCTCGTAGCATTTCATTGCTGCGGTTGAATAGGGAATTTCCCTTGCATTGTTGGATCAGGAGGTATGGGAACTACAGGTGGAAGAGGTGCAAACGAATTAGGAGGATGGTATGGGTATGAAGCATCTCCCAGAGGAGAAGGAGTCCTTCTAAAGTACTCTCAAACTTGGTAGTGACATTGGGAAGTTGTGTGACCCATGGAGTCACTTGGATAAATCAGCTACTGCACATAGTATCCATATGGATTCAGCTTCCAGTAAGGGTATTGTTGTTTTGGTGGTGGCATCCCCCATGACTGTGGGTATTGCCACTGCAGGTGTTGTCTGATGGGTTGTGGTGGAGTTCCACTTGGATAATATGTCAACGGTTGGTGGAACTATCTTGGGTTACCTTGAGGATAAGGTAACCTTTTGGGTGTCTACTATTTGTTAAGTCTTGGGTTGAGTGCATACACCCCAGACTCTTGTAGATGCAAGATGATTGGACAACATCCCTTAGGATGGTCATATTAGCAGATCTCACATCCACCATCATTGTCTATGTCTAAGTCCACAACCTCATTAGAGATAGTTATTTTCCCCTTACCTTTGTCACGTGAAAGGCCTGAATCTCTCCACTTTATCTTGTTCTTGTCACTACTTTGTTCCTCCTTAGACTCCTCTACAATCTTTAAGACAGTTTTAATTTTACTATCTAAGGAGCTCCATACTTCATCTACCTTAGCCGATACTTCCGTTGTTAACTTTTGGAGTAGCAAGGTTTTTCTATTCACCAACTCTTCGAGTGGTGATTCATCCTCTTCGTCGCAGAATTTCACTCCCTTCTTTCAAAGAGAGGGATCACGGTTATATTCTTCCGCACTTTCTCTTTTTCGTAGCTCCCCTTCTTCTCTGGCTACTTGTTCCAACAAGCGATGAATTTCATGGGATCTAAGTTCTGATAGTCTCCCTTGGGCATAAGTCCCAAGGGTTCTCCTAGTTTCATACCTTAGCCCATCTA
>MNCI01003660.1:1399233-1419147 GCA_015680685.1 Gnetum montanum | reverse complement strand
GCAAATTAGACACTCTGGAGTACGTTTGATATTTATCGTTGAAGAGTTCTAACATCATACTCCACCTCCTAATACTTTCTGGTTCTCAAGACTAGTACCAACTCTCTACTTCCTTTATGAGTGTCCTGGTAAATAACTTTAGGTTCTGCCACTTTTTTTCTATGTTTTGCAAGGCGCAGGCATCGTGGAATGCCTGTAAATGATTTTGCAGATCCGTGTTGTATCCCCCTTTGAAGCATGGGATATTGTTCATGTCTAAGTGCTTGATCTGACTATCCTTTAAATGCCTTGTTGGTATTCTCACTACCTCTGTTATATTTAACATGATCTAGGTGGCAAGTAGGGGTTTGTCATGATCATCTCTTTCATGATGTCTATGATGTCTCTGTTGTTCCCTACTTTCCCTTCGTTCATGCCCTTGTCCTCTCTCTCGACTCTCTCATCAAGGTCTCTCATTTTTCCTACCTCTATCCTCACTGTTATGCTCGTGATGGTTGTGCCCAGATGTGGAAGGAGAGGGTGAATGATGTGAAGAAGGGGAAGAAAAAGGAGAACCATCGCCATGACAATGTTTCTTACCTTCTCTTCTGTGGCTTTAGCCCCGATCGTGATGACGATCTGAGTATCCATCCTTGTCATGTGTTATTGTTCCCTCAGTGAACAGTTGGTGTTCACGGGGATCAGAACCAGGGTTGTGTATCATGAAGCATAGGTTCTAAGACCCCACCTTCTCACTATCGTTAGGAGGGGGAACATCTTTCGATAGAGAACCCATTATAAGTGGTTCAACATCTCCCACTTCACTTAGGACTTGCGAGACCTCTTTGCCCTTCAATAGTGTATGTTGGCTCTCCTTTCTTGAGTCCCTCATACGTTGTGTGGCTATGGGATTGTAATCCCTCATGTCAAAATCTCCTATAACATACTCAGCATAGAGCTGAGTCATGCCAATCTGTGCCAGAGCACGAAGGAGCATGTTGGGGACTGCACAATCCAAAGGTAACACTATGTTACCTTGCAAGTCTCTCCAGCACATTTGTTCATCTTGACGGAGGATAAAAGTAAAGTTAGGTATATAATCATCGGGATGAGTATATTCCACCCTATATTGTTGAGGAACTGGTGGATTTAGGTTATGTATTTTAGACTGCCGACTGTTCTTTGTATGATCCCTAGGTGGTGTAATGCTCTTGTGAGAAGAAGAAGAAGATAGGGTGTCTTATCGGTGTGCTACTTAACCGTTATATAATTTTTTTTCATTTAATTAACCCTAAGGGTTTGTTTAAGCTCCCAACGATGTGAGCGATTTCCTATGTTCTACTTAGCACACAAACACTTAGTCCCTGGCAATGGCGCCAATGATGAGTGGCGAGGTACCCCTACACTCAACCATACGAATACAAGTGTAGTATGCTCGATCCAGTTGAACTCCACAAACTAAGTGCATAAACGCCTCATGGAACACTTAAGGTTAATTATTTGTTGTCTTCCCAGACTTGTATTTGTCACGGTGTATGGTTAAGCAAGTCCAAGGTATATGATTTTTATAGCTTTTCTATTTTATCTCCTATGCTATTGAGGGGAAGGGCTGAAGAGACTAATTGACTAACTTTAACTAACTGACTAAGTCTGAATTAACCCAGCATCAGCATCCGTTCCCACTTACCGTTCACACCCTAAACCTATGCAATCGTGGTTACCAAATGCTAGTCATTGTTGGGATCACCACACGTAACACACGTGCTCGAAGCGGTCGTACTAAGGCACTTAACTAGGAGAGAAGGGTTGAGAAAGATTTAATAACTAATAAAGCATTTAAATGGAAGACAGTAAATAACAATAAATAAAATCCTATTTAGCCTATTCCATGCACTGCAAGGTTTATTCAAGAAGTTCGTCTTTATTTCCGTACACAAATATGTGTTCAGGTACAATATCTCCTCGAATAAAGATCCATTCACTTTGGAGTTCCTACTGCGGGCACATGGAAAATATTCTATCTCGGGAGGGATCAAACTACTAGAATTTCACTATAGTCTAAGCCTAGGATGGAAAATAAGGGAGAGCTGCCTCTTATTTATAGATATGACGGTGCACCGCGATATTGCGTATGTGATATCGCATCCCACCAAAAGGGAAACCAAAAAAAACATGGGAAAAAAACAATTAAAGATAATTTGAAGAAACTACAAATATAAAAAAAGATCTAGATTTTCATAGAGACAAATGATAAAAAAGAACTCATGTAGCTAATCCCATTTTGTTAGGACAAAGCTAGGATGATGATAATTCTTTAATTAAAAGAAAAAAGAAAAAGAATTTAAAAGGATATGAAGAGATATTTTGAAATTTTTAATAACTAAATGAATCAAGTTGGACTCTTGATTATGTTAAATTCCTAAATTTGATATACATTTATTAATATACATTATCCTTAGTTGTATTGATTTTCTTAAATATTGATACAAGATATATTTATTATTATTAGTTTTAATATGGTAGTTAATTTCTTTTTTAGAGAGGGGTATCCAACTCAAAACAATTTGACCACAAATACATCCCAAGACATATGACCAATATGATTATCATCACCCAAAGCCATAGTGCTCATCACGCTAAGTGGGGTCCTAAGAGGGTTGGTAGATGAGCGAAAGCCTAACCTCTTCAAGTGGTTATGCCTAGGCTCAAACCCAAGTCTTTGACTTAAGAAATGAGCACCTTACCATCGCTCTAAATGATGGTCTCTATGGCCAACACTAGATATTTGAAAAAATTATAAAGAAATATAATAAAGCCAAGTATGACTTAAACTAGCTAGCAACCTCTTGTCTGCAGATCCTTGACAAATAATGGGCTAACCATTTGAGTTAGCTCTCATTATGTAGTTGATTTCAAGTTTGGATTGATGTCTTCAACCTTACTTTTACATTATCTTGAATGATTTTTATTTTGTGCTCATCATTTCATACCATTGTCCCATCCATGTTAGCTAACCTCTTAAGGTAGGGAAAGGATTTAACCATGATTCACTATGGTTCTCTACCTAATGCTTAACATTAAAGAGAGCATAGCTCAATAAGTAAACATTTTTTAATTATATACGAGAATTTTATTTTGCTATTTTAAGTTTGATGAAGAGGCCAACTACTAGTTGGCTAGACATTGACATGGTAAATAAATAATTATTGTCATAATGCTAGGCTAAGATATGAATTTTTTTTACCTGGATTATTGTTAGTTGGTTGGACTTGATCATGGAAAAGCAATAACTATCTTCATAACATTAGGTCAAGAGATGGACTTCTTCATTGGAATTATTATGGGAGTGTACAGAAAGATTCTCTTGTCCAAATAGTATATATATATAAGCTAAATTAGTTATATACTATTTTTGAATGTGTCATCTTAGAAATAATTTTCTATATTAAAATTTGAATACATATATACCCAGATGTACTTGTTAGATATAAACTTTTATTACTTTGCAATTAATTTTTCTGTAAAAACAGTTCAACATATTTAGTTAACCACTATTTCAATATTCTAGTTTTTATCTTAAAACGAAATATAGTCAGGCTGGAGAAAATACTAAGACACTTTGCATACTTGAGCGCTGGTGGTATGCTATCAATTCCGCGAGATTGCATTAGGGAGGGCACCTATGAAAAAAAAAAAAAAAAAAAAAACTATTAAGGAGCTGGTGTATCCTCGTTGCAGCATTCGTCAAGCGTTTCCATTACATAGAAAAACATGAATAAAAAATAAAGAAATTAAAATTCAACGTTTCAAGCGTGGTAGTAAGATTTCACAGCATAGACGGCCTGTGTGATGGTGCAGATCAACGCAACGACGGCAGCAACAGTGGCACAGAAAAGCCACGGCTTTGAGAAATAGACGTCCATGAATTCTTTTATTATGCCTCTTGCCGAGCCACGGTAGTAACTGCAAAGTCCAAACCAAACTATATTACACATAGCTTTAGTTCACTTCAATGGAAATAGAAGAGGGGTTGATCCTACCATGTTTGGTTTAGAAGGAACTGCAGATGGGAAAACCCAACTTCTTTGAGTGGGTTGACTCAAGCTTAACCTCTTTTTAAGATACTGGACCATTTCAAAACTACAAATTATAGGTTCCAAGTTAAATATAACTTTGTAATTAAACTCATTCAAACTCAAACATTGCACTTCATTGCGTTAATGATTTAATGATTTAAGCACATGGCTTACCTTTGCCAAGATATTTTTTTAAAAAATGGTTTAATTACATTTAATAGGTTACATACAAGAGGTATGAACAACAAAATACTTTAATAAAAATTGAATGTTATTAGAAAAGATAAATGACATAGTATAGACATTACAAGAAAACATGGAGTGACTTGTATTTTAAATAGTTTGGTCATGTGTAGTAAAGATCAGAGCTTATTAGAACATGGGTTGTTGGCCAGTTGATGAGCTTGCACAACTTTGTAAACATTGGTGCTAGGTTTAGTGGTGCCCACTTTGCACTTCCTATGCAATTGCTATGGTACTATCCTAGGAGCCTGTCATAGACAGTCCTGACCTTTCCCTCAGAAAAACAAAATAAAAAAAGATCATAGCTTATTAAAAAAATTGCTAAAATATGGTCGTTGCTCCATAAATGACACGTAAGCAGACACGTAATTCTTGGCGGTGTTGGGCCTGAGACGTTGCTCGTACGCCATCACGTTGCGGAGGACGGCCTGGGTCATGTCCATGAGCGTGAAGGTGGGCACATGTAGAAAGCCTTTGAGCCCCAACATGGTGCGTTCAAATGATAAGCCTGTGTTTACTCCCTTCAATCGAATGCTTGCTTTCCACAATTCCTGGGCGCGCGGAATTTCCTCTTTCATCATCATCCTCATTAACTGTATTTTTTTAAGTAAAGGAAGATATGACTTACTAGATAAGATAAGAGAGGGATAATGTGGACATCGAAGGATACCACTAGATACCTACAGATGTGAGCCAAGCCTAATAAGCCATTTCCAATTTTGTGTTTCTACTGGACATGTAACCAAGGGTTGGTAAGTCATTTCTAACTTTAAGAAAAAAATTAGCAAAAGGGCTATTAATATATCTGTAATGTTTCATTGTGTGTGTGTGTGTGTGTTTTTTTTTTCTTCTATGGATTTGGCCACACTCATCAAGGACCTCCGAGTGTAAATATGCATGTATTGACTACCACCCTACGCTATTGGTACTTATCTTATATTTTGATGAGAAATTTTAACCTATGTCCTTTGTTATACCAATTGTGCATTGCATGCAAAATTTAACCATGACTAAAGATCAAAACTTTGGAAAATGATAAGCGGCGAGGTACCCCTACGCTCAACCATACGAATATGAGCGTTTCACACATAATCCGGTCGAATTCCAAGGACTAAGTGCTTATGCCCCTATGTGGAACAATAATGGGTTGATTAATCATTGTCTTCCCAAACTTACTTCTATGTCACAGTTGTATGGTTAAGTAAGCTTGAGGCATATGATTTTTATGGATTTTATGTGTTTTATATCCTGTGCTAATAAGGAGGGAAGAGAGAGTTAACTAAGTAACTAATTTAATTTAACTATTCATTAACTAAGTTCTAAGTACTCCTAACACTAGTATCGATTCCCACTTGTCATACACATCCTGAACTAGTGCAACGCTGTTGGGATTACCAAATGCTAATCGTTACTAGGTTACCAAGCGCCATACGCATGCTCGAAGCGGTCGTACTGAGTGTATTTAACTAAAAGAGTTGTAGGGCGAGAGATATCATTAATTAACTACGAAAGCATTAAATAATAATTAGCACTAATTAATCTATTCTGTATGTTGCAAGGTTTATCATAAAGTTTGTCTTTATTGTCGTACACAAAGTGTGCTTAGGTACACAATGCTCGAATAACGAGCCATGCACTCTATGACTCCTACTGCAGGCACGCAAAAATAATTCTAACTCTGGAGGGAGAAAATGGCAAGAGTTTGGCTAAGGGACTAATTCTTAACTGTGGAAACCAAGGGCACCACCTCTTATTTACAGATAAGGAAACAAGCCGTGATATCGAGTATCAGATATCACATGGTTGATCCAATATAGCGGACGCGATATCATGGACGTGATATCACATATGCGATATCACGATTCATCATACCCCCATGACTGAATGAAAACTTGTCCTCGAGTTTCTTACAAAATATTGGGAAGGTATGGGATTATTGACTGAATGACTATTGATAGTGGAATGGAATGACTGACTCAGCATACCCAGTGAACATATCAACAATACAATACATGACATCATTAGTGTTCATAACCACAAAAGTGAACACTGTACATAAATGACACCCAGCCTTATTTGGTAGCTGGAAGAGAAGAAAGAAAAAGAGAGAAGAGAATGAGACGTGTTGCTACTGATGCCAATATTGCACCTGTCGTTGATCATCCATAGCCACAGCACCAATCTTGCTCCTTTCGTAAATGTTCCAATTTCGGTCCATCCTGAGTGCATCCTCTAGGCCCAATCCATTATTGTATGATTGCCATCTGCACACACAACATAGTCACAAATGAGCAAGGATAAATAAATCACGATGTAGTTGATACCTTGCCTCAATGTGAAGTGCATTGGCTAAGTTGTGGTTATGGTAGATACTGATTCTGGAGTTTTAACATTGGTGACTACCTAAGGTGTAGGGGTTAGGAAAAATTGAAAAAAAATTTGTGCCTGGACCCCCATGACTAATAGTAAACCTCCGGTAGTGAAAGGGTGGAGAAAGATAAGGAATAAGAGAGGTCAAGAAAAAGTAACAACGACAACGCCAATAAAATGGATGTCATGGATGGGGATGAAACAAAAAATGGTTGATTGCAGGAAATGTTTAAAGGAAAGAAGTTAACAAATGTACCAAAAAGGAATGTCAGTGGGTCCTCCCCAAAGCAGGCTCATGCCTTTAGTGCCCTGATAGACCCGCAAACCAAAGAGTCCGTAGGCTCTAGGAATGTCATTGGAAAGAAAGAGTTAAAAACTTACCCACAAGAAATTACCAACAAAGAACAATGCATCAACCAAGATACAGACTAATGATAAAATCGACAATGAGATGAGAAATGGAAAAGAAAGGTGGAGAGGAAAGAATGGAATGAAAACCCAAATACAAGGTTGTGTAAAGTCCCTAGTGTGTTTCATGGTTAATGTGATCGAGTAGAACTCCTTCCAAATCTAGACTCAAACCAACCACATTCAGTGACCTCGCATCAACACAATTGACCAACCCATCCACTTAGAGCAACAAGAATGCTTCTAGAAAAATTCACCACCATTCCAAGGAGAGCAAGATGGAGAACCAAGAAGCAAGAAGGGGCCTTAGTTAGAGGGAACCTTCAGACATGGGTAACATTTCTTTCTAGTTCCATAACCAATGCATGTAGCCCAAGATCATTATTGTGTCTAAGGGGTGTGCTTTGAATTCCCATTGTTATTTTTTTCTTTTTTTTTTTCACCTGAGAACCACACCATGTAAAGACTTATTTTTATGAACTTAGCTTTCAATGATTTGATGAATGGTCAGAATGGCGAAAAACCCAAAGAAAAAACATCCAAGCACTCAAGAGAATAGCCAGTACAAATGCATAGAATCCCCTTGAAGTCACACCCTTTTCCTCCTTTGAGTCTTTCCTTAGTCTAAGAAATACCCAATCACCAATTCGTTAATAGTTTCATTAAAGAAAGGGACTATACAGTTCCAAGCCAAGGGAGACCATAGGAATTTATGGATGTGTGAACATCGTGGACTCATTGCCTATTAATCAAAAGAACCATACCTTAATATCGACATCATACTTCAAAGGTAAGATCCAGACATTAACAATCAATATGATATTATTCATACCACCATCATGAACACTTATTGAGTGACAAGCAAAATAAAGTAATCACACAAAGAAATGGTAAAAACCAGAACGATGGTGTAAAAAAAATAAAAAAGATTAAAGAAATGTGCAAAACAAAAAATGTGTAAAACAAAAATATGGAAAACAAAAAATGTGCAAAAGAAAAACTTAGAAAGAACTGAGGGCCTTCAATGCCTAGCTGAGATGGCCATCTCCCCCATGATTGAGTTGGAAGGAGGAGATCCAAAATAATGAGCAAGGTTGCCCACTTACAAAGGTAGCATATGTCCTGGCTGACCTAAACTCATGGAAAGGTTTTGTTTGTTGCGCATTAACTAATAGTCTCTTATCTGGGCTCTCAGGTTTATATATGGTCATGGCCCCTGAAGGAAAAGTTGCATAGATAATGTAAGGTCCTTCCCACAATGTTTGAAATTTGGTACGTTGTAACGCATGTGTGGGGTTCCAATAGAGAACCTTATCTCCTGGTTGGTACTTAACTCTCCTAATTTTCAGGTCATGATGTTGTTTATTAAATTCCTTGTGCAACTCATTAGATGATAGGGTAGCTAGTCGGTTCTCACCTAGCAAGTTAAGGATCATTAACCTTTTTTTTTGTGCTAGATTAAGGTCAATGTTGAGGTCACATGTCGTGGTTAGTGTACAGAGCTCAACTTGGATAGGGAGCATTGGAAGCTTTTCATACAGTAACTCATAGGGAGAGTAGCCTATAGGGAGTTTCCACGTGGAGCAGTATGCCTAAAGAGCATCATTCAGTTTAGTGCTCCAATCTTGCCTATATTTGCTAATAGTTCTGGTTAGTATCTTGGTAATCTCCCTGTTGGTGACCTCGGCTTGACCGTTTGCTTGGGGGTGGGATAATGTAGTCAACTTATGCTCAACCCCTAAGCATTACATTAGCTTTCGAAAAGTTGCACCTGTAAAGTGTGTACCATTATCCGAGATAAGTGCACGTAGCACACCAAACCTATTGATGAATTTTTGTTGAACAAATCGGGCAATTGTAGATGATGTGCAATCTTTAACAGTAGCTTCTTCAGCCCATTTTGTTAAGTAGTCTACGGTAACTAAGACGTAAGCTTTTCCATTAGACATTGGTGTAATGGGCTTCATGAAATCAATTCCCCAAATGTCAAATGGTTCTAATGGTTAAATCCATTGTTGCGGACCTTCCATTATAGCAGTCATTCTCCCATCATGTTTATAGCATTCACAGGATTGGACGAAGTGATGGGTGTCCTAGAACAAAGTAGGCCATTAATACACTGCAAGTAGGATCTTAATAGTTGTTCATCTCCCAGCATAGTAACCCCCACAAGGGCCCTCATGAGAATCTTGGAGAACTCTCAGTTGATCTCTATTGGGAACACACCATCGAACCAAGCCATTGGGACATACTTTGTAAAGTTGTCCATTGATTTCTATAAAGTACTTGGCTCTATGAAGAAACTTTTGTTTCTTCTTAAGGTCCAAGTCTTGTGGTGTTTGTTGGGTAAGGAGATAGGTCAGAATGCTACTGTACCAGTTTGTCTCCATGGGTGATTGGTCATTCACTACACTGGCAAAGAGGAACTCATCAGGGAAGTGATCAGAAATAGGATACTCATCCTCTTTGCTATTCTAGTGCAACCAAGATAAATGAACAACAACTACATTCTCGGTGCCTTTATGATTGATCATCGTTAAATCAAACTCTTGTAGGATTACCAGCCATCGTATAATACGAGGGCTTACCATTGGCTTATTCATGAGGAACCAAATTGCACTATGATTTATGTGTATGAATACTTTGTATCCCAATACATAGTGCCTAAATTTTTCTAGTGCAAACACTACAGTCATTAATTCTTTTTCTGTAGTAGTGTAGTTAAGTTGTGCACTAGCTATACTTCTACTTGCATAGTGGATATAATAAGAACATTTTTGATCATCTAACTATGTAAGTATGGCTCTTAAGGCATAGTTGGATGCATCAATCATGACATGGAATGGTTTGAACCAGTTAGGAGCTTGTAGAATGGGTGTTTCTACCAGCTTTTGTTTCAAATTTTGGAAGGCGAGTTTGCATTCCTTGGTCTACTCGAAGGGTACATCCTTTTTTGTTAGCTCTACCAATGGTTTGGAAATCTTCAAAAAGTTCTCTATAAATTTCCTATAGTAGCCAATGTGTCTAAGGAATTATTGAATGTCTTTGAGAATTTCTGGTTGACAAGAAATTCCTTAGATGATCTTGATTTTCTCAAGGTCTACCTCTATCCCTGCATGTGAAATTTTATGCCCAAGTACTACACCTTCTTGGACCATTAAATGGCTTTTCTGCCATTTGAGCCTTAGATTAGTCTCTACACATCTTTTCAACACTTGCTCTAACCGATCCAAGGCTTGATCAAAACTTGCTCTGTAAGTGGAGAAGTCATCCATAAAGACTTCCATACCATTCCCTATCTGCTGTTGGAATATGCTTAGAACTAAGCGTTGAAATGTGGTAGGGGCACTACATAGGCCAAACAACATTTTTTTATATGCAAATGTTCCCTAAAGACTAATGAACATAGTTTTGGCTTGGTCTTTTGGGGCTATTTGTATTTGGTTGTATCCACTATACCCATCCAGAAAACTATAATAGCGATGCCCTACAATTATGTCCAAGACTTGGTTAACAAATGGCAATGGGAAGTGATCCTTAAATGTTGTCATATTTAGTAGCCTAAAATCTATACACATCCTCCATTTGCCTCCTATTTTAGGCACAATTACTAAGGGGCTAACCCATTCTCTATCAACAATGGGGTATATAAACCTAGCCTTTAGAAGTTGTTCGATTTCTTCTTTCACTATTTGCTTCAACTTTGGGTTCAATCACCTCTGTGGTTTTTTTCAAGGCTTCATGGAGGAGTCAGTGTAAATCCCATGTTGGCATATCCTAGGATTAATTCTAGTTAATTCTGGGTATGACTAGGTGAAGGCTTTTGACCACTTGTTTATTACCTTGAGCAGACTTTCTTTTTTTTTGTGGAGCAAGTCTTGCGTTGATGATTACCGGTTTTTCATTTTTTTAAGGAACATGTACTCCATACCAATGGGAAATCATTTTAGTTTTAGGGGCTCTTATTTAAATTTCTTGGGAATTTCCAAGTTCTCCCAGTTGATGTTTTCTAAGTTAGGACTGGGAAGTTGGTGGTGGACTAATGCATCAATGCTATTTATATAAGCGCAAGTCAAACCCTCAATCAGTTCCATGCATATAAGCGAGATACTTTCTTGATCAGCTATTAGCCACTAGGTGTCTTCTTGTTGTGTGGCTACTGCATAAAAGCACCTTTGTATATTGATCATTTGTGCACACTGATTGCATGCAGGAAATGTTAAACTTTGCACAACCCGTGATCTCTGCATGTAATTGCACCTTGTGTCACTATATGCAATAAATGGAATCTTCTTCTTCTCAATCTTTTCAAAATTATTTTCCTTAGATATTTTTAAGGAAAGATTGTGAATTCCTAGGTGCACATCGATAGTGCTTAGCCATTCCCTTCCCATTATGATTGGGAAGTCCCCCTTGCTGTTATTCACTTGGATCACCAGGAAGTTAGTTGGATATGATCACACATAAATAGTGGTAACAATATCCTCCACTAATCCCAAGGGGACAATGATGGACTAGTTAGCTAACTCTAAGCAGACATTGCTCTTTTTCAATGAGGGTAGGTTCTAGGCCTTATACATTTCTTGGGATATTAGGTTGATATCGGAATCTAGATCCAAAAGAGCTTTTCATGGCTCATTCTTGGTGATTTGTAGATAGATTAGGGGACTTCCAGGAATAGAGAATTTCCTGGGAAGGTGACTAGCTTTCATCCAATCAGTAACAGCATGTGTTAACATGATCGTATGCATTAAATGTGGTGTTAAGTTCGAAGTGGGCTCCAAAGCTTTAGTTGGTATGGAGGCATCCAAAGACTCATCCACTTAGGGTTGCAAAGGCTTGGTTGGACTGTTGGTTCTAAAGAAAGATCTTTTCTTCGTATGGTTATTAGAACCAATAGCAGGTTGAGGATTAACAGCCCTTGTGGCATTGTGTTGTTATGGCTGAGTAGGGAGTTCACCTTGCATTGCTGGAGTAGGTGGTAATGGAGCTATTGGTGGGAGAGATGTGACTGGATTGGAAGGATGGTATATCTATGGAATATCACCCCTAGGAGAGAGAGTCCTATAGTATTCACGGGCTTGGTAGTGATGTTAGAGAGTAATGTGACCAACAGAGTCACGTGGAGAGATTGGGTGCTACACATAATATCCATATGGGTCTAGTTATCGGTAAGGATATTGTTGTCTTGGTGGTGGCATTCCCCATGATTGTGGGTGCTGCCACTATTGATGTTGCTTGATTGGTTGTGGTGGAGTTCCACTTGGATAATATGTTAACTGTTGGTGGAACTGCCTTGGGTTACCTTGGGGATAAGGTAACCGTCGGGATGTTTGTCATTTGTTTAATCATGGATTAAGTGCATCCATCCCAGACTCTTGTAAATGTGAGATTATAGGGAAACATCCCTTAGGATGGTTGTATTGATAGATCTCACATCCACTATCATCGTCCATATCTAAGTTCACAACCTCTTCAATAATAGCAACTTACCCTTACCCTTGTTATGTGCATTTTCTACTTCTCTCTTTTTCCTTTTGTCACGGTCACTACCTCACTCCCTAGACTCCTCTACTACTTTGAGCATAGTTTAAAACTTACTATCCAGGGACTTCCACATTTGGTCTACTTTTTTCGATACTTTTAGTGCTAACTTTTGAATAGGTAAGGTTTTCCTATTTACGATTTCTTCAAGTGGTGACTCTTCCTCATCCTCACAAAATCTTACTCCCTTCTTTCGGAGGGAAGGGTCTCGGTTGTATTCTTTCACACACTCTCTTTTTTGTAGCTCACCTTCTTCTTTAACTACTTACTCCAGCAATTTGTGAATTTGATGGAACCTAAGCTCAGATAACCTTCCTTGGGCATAAGTCCCAAGGGTCCTTCTTGTTTCATGCCTAAGCCCATCTACGAGATGGCATAGTTGATCTCGCTGCGAATAACCATGGCTAGGACAACAATGTAAGAGTGCATAATAGTGACCCATGGTAGCATCCAAGGGTTCATGACTTCCTTGTTTTCATCCTTAGATTTTCTTTCATAGGTTAGATAGCCAAAAGTATATTTGATACTTATCGTTGAACAGTTCTACCATCGTACTCCACCTACGAATGCATTCAGGTTCTAAGGAGTGGTACCAGCTTTCAACATCTTTTATTAGTATTTGTGGGAACAACTTAAGCTTCTACCACTCATTTTCTATGTTTTGCAAGGCACACGCATCATGAAATTCTTGTAAGTGATTGTGAGGATCAATGTTATATCCCCCTTCAAATCGTGGGATGTTGTTCATGTCTAGCCTCTTGATCCTACTATCTTTTTGGTGCCTTGTTTAAACTCTTACAACCTTAGTTATATCAAGCATGCTTTGAATGACGAGTAGGGGTTCATCATGATCATCTATTCGTAGCGTCTATGGTGTCTATGCAATTCCCTACTCTCCCTTCTTCTATGGTGTGATTCCCTAGAGTGCCCTCATCCTCCTTCTTAGTTGTCTCATCTGTGACTTCCACTTTGTTTATCCTTATCCTCACGATCTATTTTTCCATGGCTATGTCTGGACACGGAAGGAGAGGGTGAAGGAGACAATGGAGGTAAAGAAGAAGGAGAACTGCCATCATGATGGTGTCTACTACCTTCTCTTCAATGGTCTCTCTCTTGATCGTGATTGCGATCAGAATGCCCACATTTGTCATTTGTCCTTGTTCATTTTTTGAACTCTTTGTGTTCGTTGGTGTTAGCACCTAGGTTGTTGATGAGTTGCCATTTAGTCAACCGCGATATCACGTACGCGATATCGTAGCCTATCTCCTCATCTATAAATAAGAAATAGACAGTTTTGAGAGAGGGAGAGTTAGTTAGAGTTAGTTTTGATTTTAGTTTTCATTTTTCCTCTCAACCCCTTTCCTCTCAGTGTATGCCAGCAATGTGGTGACTATAATTGTATGGCACCTTTATTCGAGTGTGATGTACTTGGACACGCACATGACTGGAAATAAAGATCACGATTACTTCATCATTACAGCACTCACTTAGCTTAATCATTTAATTAATTGTTATTTACTACTTTCTTAGTTAATACATACTTATCCTAAACTCCTATTAAACGTGGAATGAGTATGACTTGATTACGAGCATTTAAGTGTGACTACTTGGTAACCTAGTAGTGTACCTAGGATCTGCGCTTGGTAATTCCAATGGTAGTCATGCACAAAGTCCAAGATGTGTATGGATGATCAAGGAATTAATGCTCATTGCACTTAGGCTAGCTTAGATTCTCTCTCACCCTCTCTCTCTTATCTTAGTTAATATCATCTCCATTGTCTTCAGGAGTAGAATTAGCATAGAACACATCATACACCTCACTTTGGACTAAACCATACGTGACAAAGTTAACACTAGTCTAGGTGGGAAGACAATGAACTGCAACCTAAGGCTAACTGTCTAGATGCCACAACTAGTCCATCTATGGAGTTTGACTGGATCGCACGTGTAACGCTCATATTCGTATGGTTGAGTGTAGGGGTACCTCGCCACTCATCATTGGCACCATTGTTGGGGACAGTGCTAGTTATCTAGATTAGTTATATCATACAAGGTCGCTATATAGAAATTAACAATATATCTTTTAGAAAGAAATAATTATAAGAAGTCACACATAAATTCACACACAACTTCACCACCATGGCTCTCCTACAAGACTATAATAATGCCACATCTAGTGAGGAAGTTCATTGGAGAACCAACAAATTATATGACAATGAAGATTGGAGCAGGCAACCCGAGGTGGGGGTTTCTTATAAACATAAACGAAAGCAATGTCATCCCAACACACGAAATCCTAACTTACCTGATGATAATGAACCCCCACTGGCCACTACAAGCCTAACGCAAATACAAGAGGCTGTTTGAATCTCATGTAGGCATCATGAAGAGAGTCGTCTACCTAGGCTTGATTTAAACAACTTCCCTAATTTTTCAGGAGGCTATGACTTAGATCCACATTAACATTTACAAGCCTTCTACGATGCCTGCACATGGAACAACATTGATAATGATTGGAAAAAACTCAAGCTCTTCCCTATGAAACTTGTTGGCCAAGCAAAAGTATGGTATAGATCGTTAAAACCAAATTCAATACGACATTGGCCAACAATGGTAGAACTCTTTAACGAAAGATATCAAACCTATGCAAGAGTGTCAGCCTTGAGGAAACAAATCCAAGAGTGGAAACAAGCACAACATGAAACAAATCCAAGATATTATGCACTGTTGAACAACTGTCTAGGCCATGGGTTTTCCAAGGAAAGGCTAATGTATCATATCATTGATGGGCTTCGTGATGCAACAAGAGAAACCCTAGGGATGTATGCCCAAGGTAAACTATACAAACTATGAACCCATCAAATCCAAGAGCTTATTAAGCAGGTAGCAAAAGAAGAAGGAGAAATGGCTAGATGGGAGAGTGTTGAAAAACATAAATGGGACCAAAATATCATCTTAAAAAAGGCCCATAATCATAAAAAGGAGAAATCAACCTATCACAAGGAGAAAGAATCATCCTTTCCAATACAATAATCACTAGAGGAAGTCGAGGCAAAGATTAATAAGATGTTGGAATGGACACATAAAAAGTGTGGAGAATTTATTGATATCATTGGAGATAGAGTTTTGAAAACCCAAGAATTAGGACAAAGTATCAACAGATAATCAAAAAGAAGGGATAAGGAAAATAAGAGCTCAACTTCCAATCATACGTATACATGTAACATTTGCCTGTACGATCACCCGAAGGGCCAATGCCCAATCTTGTTACATTAATATGAGCATTGGGGAAACACATTACACCCAAAGTTTCTATAGAGATATTATGTTCGATCATAGTGGCAACAATCCTAGTCGTGTGGGAAGCCACCCCTAAACTGGAGACACCCTTCATATCATCCGAACCCAAACGCTTATCTAGTTCAACATCCTATTTCCCCAACTGGGTCAACATACTCTATCTCACCGCATTACCATTCTGCTCAATACTATCAGCCCATGTCCTCAACACAGCCACTACCTTATGCACCTTACACTTCTCCTAATTTTCAACATTCTCATCATTTCCCTCCTTCTACATCACCACCAAATGTTCCTAAGGTATCTACACCACAACAACAAACCCTGAACGTTACTTGTGCTACTCTTGCCAATAGCAGTGAGAGACCTTGGCAACATCGAAGGCATCCCTTCTTTATAAATGACCCTAGGAACAATACAATTCCAAGGCCACTGCATCCTCCAACTCGGCACAAGTCCAACACTGTGGTGCATCCTTATCTTTGAACCCAATGCCTCATGTTACTTCATTAGGGCCACCAATTAACACTCCAACAACCATACAGCCCAATGAACATAGGCATGGAGGGTAACACCCCGATCCTTGCATAACATCTTATGGTCTTAATTATCATAGTGGGTCAACTCGTTATCTAAAAACTACATCTTATAAATTGCCCCACTATGCTTACTATAATCAAGTGTGTGAACCCCAATGGGATAGGTATGACCAAGTTCCAATGTTTCCAACATGCAAGGATCCTCATCTTCCATTTATTAATCCTTTCCATGCTCAAATGCTTAGTTATGGGGGATACCCCCCATTACAATAACAAGCAAGATTAATAACCACTTTTTTATTTTTCTTCAATTTTACAACTTTTTGTTTTCCAGTTTTTCATTTTTCAATTTCTTGTTTTATCGTTTTGTCTTTTTATCTTTTTACGTTTTTATAAGTAATCTCGTCTAGGAATAAAACACTCATGTGGCTCATTGGTTGAGGTGTGTTCTATGTTATCAAGTATCAAGTGACCAATTATGTGGACAGTGAGCCCATTACACCCACGCATCCATTCTCCAAATAAGAGGTTCTATTTGAGGGTATAGTGATATTCTTGACATTCTTAAAACTTAAAATTAATTTTGTGTTCATTATACCCAGAATGAAGAAGGATGGACCAAGGGGGAATGATTAGGGTGTGACATGAAGGGGACTTGTAGATTCTCTTTGGTGACATTTGTGGGAGTTATCATGCAACATGGTCATACTAAGATCCTTGTAGATCTAACAAAAAATGGGAGTAAGAGTAATCAAAAGGGCACTCAAAAATCCAATGCTATTCTAGGGGGTCCCACTAGAAAGACATGCACCCATGCTCAAAGGTTGGTGTCTTCTCTAGATCTAGCAATAAAAAAAAGGAGAGAAAAAAAAAAACAACAAACATAAAGAAAGTGCCACAAAACAAAAATCACTCCTCCCTTGAACAAAATGCCAAGTGATCGTATGCCTTGTTGTTATGGTACTCTCATAGTTGTTCATCATGGGATGAAACAATGCAATGTCACTGATAAGAGGAATGGACTTGGTATTGATCTTGGAATGACGGGTTAATGATACATTAATCATGCTTTACACGCAGGATTCACTGTGCCCTAGGTTAGTTACCTCATGTCCCAATCTCTACGATCCCTTCTATAGTTCTTCTCATCTCATTGCTTGTGTACTTGTAGCTCATGTCATGTGTAACATAGAATTCTTACCTTATTTCGGTGATATTTACATGTGTGTGTTTTGTGGAATTAGTGTGGATTACATTTAACCCTTCGAGTGCCCATGAACACTTTTAAGTGTGGTTATGCAAGGGCATTAAAGGTTGGAACCTGCTTTGGGAAGGATCCACTTGCATAATTTTTGTAATTTGCACTCATGATCCATCTTCCACAAACCATTTATTACCCTTAGCATATTTCCAACAATTTTATTTCCCTTATTACTATCCCTCCGATTCAACATTCCTATGAACCATCACATAGCCTTTTTCGCTACCATCTAAGGTCCTTATTGATAAATTCCACACCATCACAATTATTTGTGCTTTTCAAACTAATTAAATTACCCTAAAACCTCTTAACAATAGCCCATGTCCTCAATTCCCATCTTTAATTCCAAAAATTCCTTTAAAAATTCATTCTCTTTCATTGTGTCCAATATCAATAGGGCCATGATATCGCACCCAACGTGATATTGCGTACGCGATATCATGTCCCCTCTAACCTATATATAGGTGAACCCCCCCCACCAGCAACACTTAGCTTCATTTTTCACAAATCACACGAGGGAGTTTTTTAAATTTTTCTCTACAACTTGCAAGTGTGACACCCTTGCTTTCCTACCTATATCTCACTCACCGGTACTTCAATTTTCCTTTCGTCTGAACTTTCTTGAACTCGAAGTGTTCAACTTAGTTGTGGGGGAGGGACACATGCTGAATAGCGCATAACTTTTTTGGAATTTTTCATCGTCCAAAGAACATTATCAAGGATAATTAGTTGTAAAATTAAGAATAAAATGTGTCGAAAACAATTTCATCCCCTTAAGTACATCAGGAAAACTAAAATCGAAAACCACCTAAGTAAAAAGGACCCACTATTATAATCTTTCGGGAAACATCACACGGAGATAAAATAAGTTAATTAATTAAGGTAAGCAATAAGGTATAACTTAACCTCAGAAGCAACCTTACTAACGCTTGACCCCGTGTGATGGCAGATGGCCCCGAAATGTGGACAAAAGGAAGGTCCCACTTGAGGTGGAAGCAAACGACCTAGGAGAGGTGAAGAACAAGTCCCTACCTAACAACACGTAGAATAAGAGGAAAAATCGTTTAGCATTCATCAAGAAGATCCTCCTACTATACAGTTTAGGCAGGCAGAAGGAGGAGCTGCTACAATGCCTGAACAGGGACAACATCTCACATTGCCCCAGGATTGTGTTCAGGCTATCCACAAAAGGTCCACATTCGCTGCAGTGATTGTGGAATTAAACTTTGAATCTTTTGCAGAGTTTGCTCCTGAGGTTATTAGGGATCACCTCAAAGGATCTCCCTTATGGCCTACCCTCTCTGAAAGCAGTGCCTAGTACCTAGGGGAGACATACCAATTCTGGCACAACAGAGAGCAAGGCACCACCATTAATATTTGTGGTGTGACAGTCAATTTCTCCATGTAGGCCATTTCTGAAGTATTAAACATTCCAAATACAAGGCCCAAGGTTGCTCAGTTATCCACTTGTTCAGACCCCAATGTGTGACGAGATTGGTTGGAAAGGGCATATAGCAGAGATAAAACATTTGGTGAGTTGACGATGGAAGAGAGGGTCTATTTCAAAATTGTAATGTATCACCTCTTCCCCACGAAGGGTGATGAGACACGAATTGCACAAGCCGTGATATCGCATCCCCTACGATATCGCATACGCGATATCACATCGTTCCCTGTGATATCGCGTACGCGATATCGCGGTCCGTCGTCAAATCTATAAATAAGAGGCGGCACTCCCATCATTTGTNACGCGATATCGCGGTCCGTCGTCAAATCTATAAATAAGAGGCGGCGCTCCCATCATTTGTAGTAGTAGGTGTAAAGTAGTGAAGCTCTGGCAGATTGATCACCCCAGAGATAGAATATTTTCCATGTGCCCGCAATAGGAGTCCTCCAAGTGAACGGTTCTTTATTCGAGCAGCTTTGTACCTGAACGCAAGTTGTGTNGCATGAGTACGACTTGGTTACGAGTGTTGACAAACGTGTACGGCTAGCCAAGGAATCAGCTATNAATGTTATTTATTACTTTCCTAGTAACGCAGCATGAGTACGACTTGGTTACGAGCGTTGACAAACGTGTACGGCTAGCCAAGGAATCAGCTATTCATCACGATTAGATTCTCTCACCCTTTCCTCCTAGAACATGGGACAAGTACGACTTGATTACGAGCATCTACGGATGTGTACGGCTAGT
>MNCI01003660.1:1351520-1397027 GCA_015680685.1 Gnetum montanum | reverse complement strand
CATAGTTGTCCCTTTTCACCTATCTTTCTTACTCCTTTTCTTTCTCCATTCTAACGCTACCAGAGGTTCATGATTAGTCATGGGGGTATGGGGCCCGCTTTTTTTCAATTTTCTCCTACGCCCCGAATTTTTTCGTTTCTCTTCCTACCCCTACACCTTCGGTAGTTATCAGTAACATATTCCCAGGTCCATATCAACCATACAACAACCTAGCCAATGAACCTACACCGAAGCAAGGTATTAATTACTTAATGATTCAATTACCCTTGCTAATATATGAT
Source organism: Gnetum montanum (assembly GCA_015680685.1). Lineage (NCBI taxonomy): Eukaryota > Viridiplantae > Streptophyta > Gnetopsida > Gnetales > Gnetaceae > Gnetum > Gnetum montanum. The sequence goes on along the minus strand of MNCI01003660.1, from coordinate 1,396,746 downwards.
TGTGTTGTGTGTGCAGATGGTAATCATACAACAACGGAATGGATCTGGAGCAAACACTTGGAATGGAGCAGCGTTGAAGTAGTTATGCAAGGAGCAGAATTGATGATGCGCTTACAGATGGACAACGGAAGGCGTAATCTAGGCATTGGCAGCAGCAAGACTCTTCTCTCTCCTCTTTTCTCTCAGCTGCCAAATGTGGCCTGATGTCATTCTAATATGGTGTTCACCCTTGTTGTCATGAACACCAGTCTTGTTAAGTCTTGTAATATTGAATCGTTCACATGTCATTCCATTAGTTCCATTCCCCTCAATAATCCCATACCTACCTGATACTATTGTAAGGAACTCGAGGACAAGTTTTCATTCAGTCATGGGGGTATGATGAGACTTGAATTGCACAAGCCGCGATATCGTGGCGGACGCGATATCGCATCCCCTGCGATATCGCGTCGTTCCTTGCGATATCGCGGTCCGTCGTCAAATCTATAAATAAGAGGCGACACTCCCATCATTTGTAGTAGTAGGCATAAAGTAGCGAAGCTCTATCGGATTGATCACCCCAGAGATAGAATATTTTCCATGTGCCTGCTGTAGGAGTCCCCCAAGTGAACGGTTCTTTATTCGAGCAGCTTTGTACCTGAACGTAAGTTGTGTACAGCAATAAAGACGAGCTTTGTGGATAAATATTGTAGTGCATGGATAGGTTTAATTAATGTTATTTATTACTTTCCTAGTAACGCGACATGAGTATGACTTGGTTACGAGTGTTGACAAATGTGTACGGCTAGCCAAGGAATCAGCTACTCATCATGATTAGATTCTCTCACCCTTTCCTCCTAGAATGTGGGACAAGTACTACTTGATTACGAGCATCTACGGATGTGTATGGCTAGTCAAGGAATTAGCTGCTTATCGCCCTTAGGCTAGTTAGGTGCCTCAGTACGACCGCTTCAAGCACGTGCGTTATGTGTGGTAATCTCAGTAACGATTAGCGTTTGGTAGCCACAGTTGCACAGTTCAGGGTGTGTACGGCAAGTGGGAACGGATGCTAATGCCAGGATTTAGCACTGTAGTTAGAATTAGTTTTAGTCTCTCAACCCTTCATCATTTAGCATAGGAGATAAATTAGAAAATACCAAAAAAATCATATACCTCAGACTTGCTTAACCATACACCATGACACATACAAGCAAGCCTGGGAAGACAACGATTAATTAACCCCAAGTGTTCCTTGCGGCGTTTAGGCATTTAGTCTATTGAGTTTGACTGGATCACTCATGCAACACTCGTTTCGTATCGTTAAGTGTAGTGGAACCTCACCACTCATCAAAGGGCTTAAAAAGAGTTTCAACATATGTGGCAAGAGGATGTGCAGTGTTGATGAGAAAGGTTAATGCTAACCTGCCCCATCTATACTTAATGGAGATCCTAAGGCGGTTTGAGGAACAAAAGATAGGGAAGATGGTGTTGCCCTTTCCCTACCTTATCAGGAAGCTATGTTGACATGCTAGTATTAGGGGATACACTAATGATGTCCTCCGAAAGGCCCAAAATGCTTCATATGTGGAAATATTAAAGCCACCAGCCACAAGGAAAATCACTGGTGAGATGCTGGGGCTAGAAGAAGAAGAAGAACAGATGGCTGGACTAACTACAACTCAACTTGCAGAACCTAGCCAACCTCCAAGTATAGGACCTAGCCAACAATAGAAAGCAAGGCCTAGCATAGGTCAAGATCAACCACTACTGCCGCAAAATTACAGACTGTCGATGAGCCATCTCAGGGCCATTGCCAAGATTGTCATTTTGGAAAGTCATGATGATGCAAATCTCTTGTACATCATTGATGATGCCATGCAGCCCATAGTTTCTTGAATCGCACAAGGGGTGAAATGTCTATTTATACAAGAGGAGGGGAAAGTATTTGGTTACAATAGATCTCGGGAAACACGACATCTTTCCAAGTGCAATTAGAAACTGGTGAAGGGGCCATAGTGTGGTCATGCAACACCAGGATGTCACAGGAGTCACAAAAGTGGTCACATACCACATCAAAGAATCGTTCAATGTACTTGTTGTACCACCAGAAGATCTCACAGGAGCACAGGATGCTCAAACTTTGGCCAAAACCTCAATGACTCCTGCAGAACATGAGGATGCGCTTGATCAATTACTACAAATAGGACAAGTAATGACGTCCCTATTTGACATCCCTTAGGATGTTATGGCAATTCAATCAGACCTCATTTCCACAAAGGGGAAGCTGGTCTTAAAAAAATTGAGGGTCAAGCATGCTGAAGCAGAGGTGCAGAAATTGCAAGAATAGCTTGTGGCCCTACAAGTAGCTCCGCGGGACCTTTTGCAATTTGTTCCCACAGACTAGCTAGACAACTTCAGAACTGAGAAACTAACCAAGTTACTAACGAAGAATAAGATGGTGGCAAAGGAAAAAGAGAAGGCTATTTGGGATGCCTCTACAACATAGGCACAAACTCATGCGCATATCAAGGCACTCAAGGCCCTATAGGAGGAAAACAAGAAGCTTGTTGCTGACAACCTTTAGTTGACCTCTGTGGAGAAGCAAAATAATGTTCTCGAAGAACACTTTCATCAGTTGTGAGAACAATTCATCTGGGTCAACCAAGACATGAGCCATTTAGCCAAGGAGAATCAATCCCTCTCAATGGAGGAGGTACGTGCCATCCGCCAGAAGACAACTATCGAAATCAGCACTTGGCAAAATGAGGGTAAACAGCATGAAAAGCTAAAGGAGCACTTCCAGGACCAAGTGGGGATGTACAAATAGATCCTTGAGAAGGAGATCCATATGGCCAAAGCCCACATCAATGCTATTAGTGCTCAACACACTGATTGGTGAGCCATATTGGACACATATGCCATAGCCTACCAGGTGGAAGTTAAGAACTGGGACCTGCAGATTTAGGATCTAATAGAATATATGGAGTTGGAAAAACCTATGATATGCCAACCTTGACATGTTAACAACAAGGTGCCCAAGGACAGAGCTCGAACAATGGGTAGTAACCAACTACAGCAAATATGAAGTAGAATTTGCAGAATGCAAGAAGTTATTAGAGAAATTGGAGATCACAAATTTTGAACTTGAGGTGGTAAAAGCAAGCTACCAAGGACAAAAAGTTGTCACAATAGATTTGGCTCGATAGCTCATGGATTTCCAAGAATACAAAGATAAAGCCAGAGCCTACGAAGAAGAACGACAAGTGTTTGCAGCCTGGTATGTCAAGGCCAATCAAATGTTTTTACAACTACCCTACCCATGGGAGGTGCCAACTCCATCAAACATCGGAACATTAGCATGGATGACACAGGATCCCCAAACTAAAGAGGAGAAACTCTAGGCCATACTTCAACACCATCAAGTCCCAAGACCTGGAGCACAAGATAAGGGAAAAGCACCTATGGAGGAGCCACCTCCACTAGGAACTACATGAGTTCCACCAATTTTGTAGCTGTAGCACATTTCTTGTGTTGTGTCTCAATCTTGTTTCGATTCCACATTGCGGCATAAACCCATTTTCACCATCCAATAATCCCATACCTATCCACTGTGTAATCAATGGAACTTGTTCTCACTGTAACTCGAGAATGAGTTTTCACTTAGTCGTGGGGGTATGATGAGTCGCCATTTAGTCAACCGCGATATCACGTATGCAATATCGTAGCCTCGCTGCAATATCATGTACGCGATATCGTAGCCTATCTCCTCATCTATAAATAAGAGGTAGATAGTTCCAAGAGAGGTAGAGTCAGTTAGAGTTAGTTTTGATTTTAGTTTTCATTTTTCCTCTCAACCCTTTTCCTCTCAGTGTATGCTCGCAGTGTGGTGATTGTAATTGTATGGCACCTTTATTCGAGTGTGAAGTACTTGGACACACACATGACTGGAAATAAAGATCTAGATTACTTCATCATTGTAGCATTCACTTAGCTTAATCATTTACTTAATTTTTATTTACTACTTTCTTAGTTAATACCTTCTTACCCTAAACTCCTATTAAACGTGGAATGAGTACGACTTGATAACAAGCATTTAAGTGTGACTACTTGGTAACCTAGTAGCGTACCTAGGATCTGTGCTTGGTAATCCTAGTGGTAGTCTTGCATGAAGTCCAAGATGTGTACGGATGATCAAGGAACGCATGCTCATTGCACTTCAGCTAGCTTATATTCTCTCTCACCCTCTCTCTCTTAGCTTAGTTAATATCATCTCCATTGTCTTCAGGAGTAGCATTAGCATAGAACACATCATACACCTCACTCTGGACTAAACCATATGTGACAAAGTTAACACTAGTCTAGGTGGGAAGATAGCGAATTGCAACCTAAGGCTAACTGTCTAGATGCCACAACTAGTGCATCTGTAGAGTTCGACCAAATCACACATGTAACGCTCGTATTCGTATGGTTGAGTGTAGGGGTACCTTGCCACTTAGTTGTGAATAGTAAAATGAAGGTTCTGATACACAACCCCTTGGCCAAAGTTAAGGGGAGGAACATCCTTATGTGGGTGATTACCTGAGGTAGGTTCATCACCCTCAATTTTACTTAAAACGTGTGGGACATCCTTAGATCATTTTCCCTTTAAGGACTTATGGTGTCTCTCTTGTTGCAAGTCCCTTTTATGTTGCGCTTTGGTGGGATGAGAGTCTCTTGAATCATAGTCTTGCACAATGTAGTCTGCATGTAAGTGTTGCATGCCTATTCATGTGAGAGCATGAAGAAGCATACTTGGGACTGAACAGTTGGGAGGTAACACTATGTTACCTTCCAAGTCACGCCAATGCAGCTGTTCGTCTTAGTGGCGAATAAAGGTGAAGTTGAGTACATATTCATTGGGATGAATATATATCACACAAAACTATTGAGGAACTGGCGGGTCAATGTCATGCGTATTTTGTCACTGATTGCTTCTTGTGTTAGTCCTACGTGGTGAAGTGCCTTTGTGCGAAGAAGAAGACATCCTGTCTTGTTCAGTGTGCTATGTACTATTACCTTTTCTTAACCAACCCTAAGGGTTTGTTCCAACGATGTGAATGATTTATTAAGTTCTACTTAGCGCACAAACAACTAAGTCCCTAGCAACGATGCCAATGATGAGCGATGAGGTACCCCTACACTCAACCATACGAATACGAGCGTTTCACGCACAATCCGGTTGAATTCCAAGGACTAAGTGCCTATGCACCTATGTGGAACAATAACGGGTTGATTAATCGTTGTCTTCCCAAACTTACTTGTATGTCACGATTGTATGGTTAAGTAAGCTCAAGGCATATGATTTTTATGGCTTTATATATTTTATATCCTGTGCTAATAAGGAGGGAAGAGAGAGATAACTAAGTAACTAATCTAATTTAACTATTCATTAACTAAGTTTTAAGTACTCCTAACACTAGTATCCATTCCCACTTGCCGTACACATCCTGAACCAGTGCAATGCTATTGGGATTACCAAACGCTAATCGTTACTGGGTTACCAAGTGCCACATGCATCCTCCAAGCGGTTGTACTGAGTGTATTTAACTAAGAGAGTTGTAGGGCGAGAGATATCATTAATTAACTACGAAAGCATTAAATAATAATTAGCACTAATTAATATATTCTGTATGCTACAAGGTTTATCATAACGTTTGTATTCATTGCCATACACAAAGTGTGCATAGGTACACAATGCTCGAATAAAGATTTGTTCACTCTATGACTCTTACTGCGGGCATGCAGAAATAATTCTAACTCTGGAGGAAGAAAATGGCAAGAGTTTGGCTAAGGGACTAATTCTTAACTATGGAAACCAAGGGCACTGCTTCTTATTTATAGATAAGGAGACAGGCCGTGATATCGGGTATTCAATATCGCATGGTCGATCTGATATTGTGGACATGATATCATAGACACGATATCGCGTATGCAATATCATGGTTCATCAGAAAATGCTTAACTCCTACCTGAAATATATGGGTCTTGACTACCATACTACACTATTTATCCTGTATCCTATATTTTGATAAGAAATTTAAAACCATGACATTATGATGGTTAAGATAGGATTCACATTATACTAATTGTGCGTTGCATACAAAATTTTTGACTGTGACTAAAGATCAAAACTTGTTAAAATGCTCTCTTACAAAATTAGTCAGGAAAAACAAGGGGACTTGAACCACTTGGCAGCAAATAGATAGTATTAAAAATATACTAAATACAATAATATTTCCAAGGTTAAACTAAGAAAAACGTAGAGCAGCAAAAACCATCTTTTAAGCCTAAATTAAATCAAAGATAGGCAGATTATAACCAAATAAAAATAACTCCAAGTTTCAAGAGAGAACACGCAAAATAGGTATAACTTAAAAGAAAAGATGCAAAATAATGACATATAAAGAAAATACTAGAAAATGAAGAAAGTTACGATGATAATAGATGAAGGTAAAGAAATTGTTGTAAATTAAATCACAACTTGCTGTTTTTTCTTTTACTAATAGATTGTATAAGGTTATTTCTTAGTTTTTTCAAATTTAATTTTATCACTTTGCTTTGGTTCGTGTTTTAAAAAAAAAAGGTTGGGAAAGGCGCTCGACCGGAATTTGTTCGATTTTAGCTGATTACTTGCCAGTAGTCGAAAAAATTTGACCCTCGAGTCAACTTATGTCGGAGTGAAAAGGGGCGATATATGGCCCTAGTGGTGATTAATCGTCGTATTTAAAATCATTGATATGAACTATGAAGTACACCCACGGAAAGCTACAGAAAGGTTGGTTCAGTTTGGAACTCAATTTTTCGCAATCTCCTTGCATCAACCAACAGAGGTCGTTGTGGGCATGGATTTCATTTTTCTTTTGAAAATGTTTCAAGGGTTTTCACCCTGTCCCTTCGCTGCTCCGCTATATATCCGTGCTTATGTTGTGTTCCGCTGTGAAGAAAACTTTTTCGAAACAAAATCTTCATCCTAATCGTTCCAATTGGTTGCCGTTGGGAGGACCTCCTTCTTGATTTGCATGATGCACATAGTTGTTCGACCCTAATGGTTTATCCTATGATAGTTACAAAACAGCGGTAGTACGCTGGGATTGACCATGTCTTTAAAGAATTTGATGTTTTGATAAAGACAAACAAAATACGTGCCGCATTAGTGTTATTATTGAATTTCTTACACTAAAAATTATGTTAATTCTTTAATTATATTTTAATTTTTAATAATATTTTAGGTTTTGGCTTTTATAATTTACCTTAGTCTATAGTATCACATTAGATACAACTCAATTTGAAAGGAAAATGAAATGAAGCTTTATTATGTCCTAAAACCCATAGGAACTATTGGATAGATATTATGTTTTCATGAAAAATAAAGATAAATGTTACAGATTGATGAAGGGCCAATGGGTGCATCAAAAACAAATCATATAAGTTTTTGGTTGTAACATTATAAGGCTGTCTCAAATGAGTAGCCATACTATAAGAAAAAAACACAATTCATGTTTAAAAGCTCTTCATATGTACACTTTATAAATGCATTCCATCTTCCACCTTCAATTCTAAGATGATGAGGACTTTAAGGAAAGCTTGAGAGTATTCCAATACTTGATTGAAATAGTAATTAAGAGACACTAAAATATTAAATCTATACAATGTAGTATAAACAAAACTCTCTCTTACTTTCCACATTAAACCACATTGTATTAAAACATTTTGCTTGATTAGTTCATAGAGAGGTTAAGTTAAACCGTTTAATTTACACATCCTTAGAAAAGAACTCAAGTCCGAGAGTTATCCTTCAAATTTCAATCATAAAATCACTAAATTAAATTCATGAGACGACAATCTTAAATTTAAAAAGATGGCTTTATTTCTCGCCTGACGCTTTCAGAAAAACGCATCCCAAGATCTGACGATTATCCGAAATCTTTATGCATAACGGCAGATCTGCGACTAATTTAGAATAGAGAACTCATACAGCGAAGAGTATATCGCTGTTCTAAAGCAATAGGGGACGCCGGGACGGACTTATGTCCCAGTGTTCATGATCTTCGAAAGAACACAGGAACCAGGAATAAATTAAAGCGTAAAATTCGAGATCTATTAATAATCATAGATAAAGAAGTGCAAGAATTCTCACATAATATATCCTGTCATGAGGCGTTGCAACCAGTCCAGCAGATGGCGAGGAGGATTCTGTTCATCGAGAAGAATAGGCTTTGCAAATTGCTCCAACAGTCACCGGAAACGGAACGCAGATGCGAATGATATACTGCATTATTCTGTAAAACCTATTTTGATCGAAGCCGAGGATTTGAGAGAAACGGTAGAGGATGAAGAGGGGCACCTGATACTCGAGCTTCATTATATCTCTCATGATGGCAAATCCCAGAAAACGCCAGAGGCGTCTGCCATCGAAAACGGGATGAAAGAACTCCTCATTTGGATTCAGCGTCCCGGTTTCGCCGCTATCTAAAGAGATGCAGACTTGAAGAATGAAGCAGCAATCAAGTACAAACACGTCTGCATTGAAATGGAAATCATCCTGATAACACCATGATGTTTCTTTGCTGTAAACGTTAACCTCTGAACGCAGTCTGTCGATGTCTGCCAGTTGAAATATGAGGCACGCCCTGGAGCTGTGGCCGGATGAAACTGCAGCCAGAGTTCTGTGAACTGCTTCCAACTTATGCAGACTCAAATTTGGAAGAGTGCCACTCAAATGGTGGTACGGCCCTAAACCAACCACCTGCGGAAGGTAAGATTGCTGATCTTTTCTTTTAAGCTCGTCCGGGACCCTGCATATGCAGACGCTTTCCGCAGGCGGTTTCTCTATTGTGCTAATCTTGTTCAACTTCTCAACGTCTATGGCGACATCCTGCAGCCGTGTCATGTTCTTTGTTCTTCTATGATTTTTCTGAATCTGCTCTGAGAAGAAGAATGTGCAGTGGCTGATTGGATTTGGAATTTAGAGTGTTTTTGTTTTTGTTTTTTTTTTTGTCTTTGAGTTATCAATCAAGGGCAACTTCCTTCGGCCATGGACATGTAGCTGCCGAGCTTCCTGAAACAGAATTTCGGGTTACACACAGTGACAGTCTAGTCTGTTGTCTAGCAGCTTGCTAAGTTTCACGTCTATCATAACGTGCATTCCACCACGACGTGCGCCACAAGCGTAGGCATACTCTGCCTTCTGATTTTCTTTCGTGGGTTCCAACGCATCGCTGCCTCGTTGCGATGTTTTGTACCATTTTATCGGTGAATTCTAAAAGCAGATTCCTGATACGACGTGGGGGGCACATGGGTTCATATTAGGATTTAACATTTTTTTAAAAAAAAATTGGCATATATATTATTTTTAAAAAAATACTCTCTCAAGAACCCAAGGAAAGTAGGAACCCACGTCAACAAAGAAAGTAAAAAACCCCACACAACTCTTACAGAACAAAAGACAAATCTAACTAGACATAGAGAACAAAAGAATAAGAGAATAAAAGACCCATCTAACTAGACATAAGACACATCTAACTAGACATAGAGAACAAAAGAATAAGAGAATAAAAGACCCATCTAACTAGACATAGCGAATGATGACAAAAATAAAGAATGGGTAATCTAATTGGAGAGACAAAATAGAAAGCTCTTGCAAACAATGTAAAGGGAAGCTCCATTAAGTGGAAAATAAAAACAAGGAGAGAGTAAAAAGGATCAAAAGGTGCCTTTATAGTCCTACATCCTAGAAACTCTTGTAGAGTTCATTATGTACATGTGCAAAGGAAAATGGATAGCTAAAAATACCTGTTAAATTGCTTGTCGTGCTCCGCAAGCACATCTTGTGTGCTATCAAAGTGCTCTTTAATCCTAATTCTTCTAGTAGCAACCTTGGTATCCTTACTAGAAGCCTAGTTAACAATTTCAAACACTTGAAAGTGATAAGCATACCAATTCTAAAATATATTGATAGTCATAACTAAAAATTATTTTCTAGTTGGGTTATGGAAAAGGACATCCTTTTTTGACAAGAAGCTCAAAGTATAAAATCCTAGTTTTAGATACCCCTCCCTAATTGGTATGACTTGTGGCTTAAACCCTTGATTTGTTATTAACTAACCTATGCTTGTGTTAACACCTTGTACTTTGTTGTGCCATGTTTGTGATATGCATTTTTGGGTTTAATTATATGGCTAAGCTATGTGTCTTGTAATTACTTTTATAAGGTATATTTAGTATTTTAACTTATTTTATTTTGAGCATATGTGTACTAACCCTTTTATTAGAGTTTTGAGTAAGCAAATATTAGGTATTGGATGGGTCATTGGCACATGGAATTCTATATTAAGCATGTGGTATGGTTTGGTTGTTATGTATGGCATGTTTTTGTAATTGCTTGGTAATTAGTTAATATATTTTACATTTGGTTCCTAGAGTGGTAGTATGGGGTAGTATTTCCTAGTTAGTTATATTTGGATTTGGACCTTAGACCTTGCTTAGCATGTGACTTGATATAGTTTTCTAAGTGGTACCTAAGTATATTTGAAAGACCAACATTGGGTATAGGCCCTTTCCAAAATAGTATCTATATTTTCATTTTAGAATTTTGGCTACATGTATATTTCTTTGGGTTTAGTCACACATTAGCAATCAACGTTGGCTAGATCTTAGCATTGCCTTATGAGTATAAATACTTGGTAATCCTTTTCTTAGAAATTATCCATTTGCTGCATTAACATCTAGGAGTTCCAAATAGAGAGGAAGCCCTACCAAATAGGAGAAGAGCCACATTCAAGCCTACATATCCTTTTGGATTTGTGTAAGTGCTTTCTTTTCAAAGTTTTCATTTAACAATGAGGTGTTTGCCTAGTGGTACAGGTCTTGGCTTGATAACCCTAGGTCATATGTTTGATTTTACTAGGTTGCACTTAGTTATAAAATTCTATGAATCTTAGGGCATACCTATATTTCAATTGTTTTAGATTCCAACAGTTCCAAAGTTTTCATTCTAAATATTATTTGGATCCAATCATTAATGTGTTGTATCCTCTTAGGTTGGAGATTGTTTTAGGAGATCTTAGTCACATGAGGATTTTTATCGATAACATTTTTAGTTAGGTAGGGAGATTTATCATGATGCTTGTTTTTGAATTTTAGATTTTAAAAGGTTAATACACAATTTGGTTTGAAGACTTATATTTTGTATTCTGAATTTTGTCATGAAGTTTTCTACAATTTGGAATTAGATCTATGTTTATATTGTTATATCAATGTCCATCATGTAATTTAATTTTTTTTACCTAATTTGTATTCCATTATTCTTTTCCAAATTTTTGAATTAATTGCTTAGGATTTTTAGCATGTTTCAAGCTTCCAAACAGAATTCCTCCTCTAAAAGTTAGCATTCAAAAGATAAAAATTTCTATGACAAGAATGCAGATCACAAGATGCTTTTTAGTGGGCATAAAATCATGGTAACTTTCATCATGACATGTGTTAGGAATTGAAACATTTCATACACATCATATGAAAACACTAGTATGAGGAATGCATGAAGAAAATGGTTGCATTAGTCATTAGGGTTTTTCATGCTATGTTTCAATGCCCCAAAGATGGTTATGATTATTAATTTGGAGAGAGAAGAAGGAGAAACCAAAATTGAAATCCTTCAGGTTGAAGCAAATTAACATTTGAGATGTCAACTCATGATTTGGACATTTGATATATGATTAGTATATTTCTTCATCACCATGAGTTATGGTTTGTTTGCATAAATGTATTAATAACATGTTCTTTTTGTATTAGGCTCTTACACATGGAACATATTATTCTCATGAGAAGTGTTTTGTTTGATTTGGTAAGGCTGGTAAAGAGAAAGTCGTTGGTTGATTTTAAAGGAACATGAGGCATTTTGCAAGCCTTCATTATTTATAGTAGTAAAGTCCATGTCACATTGGCCTTTAAACAACATTGCATTTAGGGAGCATTTGAGCATTTAGTGAATGATAGAAATTGAGCTGGCATTTGGGTTGATCCTAGTATTGGATTTAAGAAACAATAAGTAAGCCTTCCAGGTACATTTGGTTTGGTTTGGTTTATTTTGAAAAATCTTTTTATGCATAACATGTAAGCATTTCAACTTTGACATTTGGACATTGGGATTTTAATACTACCTTCCACAAATTTGAGGTTGGATGATGCTGGAATTTAGTTTGGATACTTTTGTCCATATGTGCAACAACTTGTATTTTGGCATCTTTGGTATGTATGATCTTTGTAGAGTTTGTGATGCTTATACTAGTATGTACTATATGCTTGATTTGGTTTGGTATATTGTTATCGTTTTTCCTAGAGACTTTATAATGATGTTGATCTTTGAGATGCTTAGATGCATGGATGTTATTATGTATCTTTATAACTATCTAGCATATATGCACTAACATTATTGTTGAGTGTGACACAATCTCATAAGGATTGGTTGGGAGCATGGCATGACATGTGATTAATGGTTTGTTTAATTATATTCCTTGAGTGCATGTTGTGACCCTAGTTGTTATGTGATTTGATAATTTTATGTGTATGCATGTATGCATTTGTTAGATTAGTTTTCTTAATGAGAGGAGGTTTGAATACATATATATATTAGTATGATGGATTTTATAGTATTTTTCCTTTATTATTATTTTAGCATGTGTGGGAGTTACATGAGTGAGGGAGGCAATTATGTTTTATGATGGTAAAGATTTCTAGGAATTATTCTTTTAGTTTTTTGTTAGTTTGGGAAATTAGAGTTTTTCTTCCATTCCATGGTTTTTTGGGCAATCTCCATTAAAGTTTCCATGGTTCAATTCTTTCACACACTTTGATGATTCAGTGTTCTAGGAGATTGGAGCTGGGAAGAGTGGGTAGATTGTGGAGTAGTTATGTAGATTGCTTGGATCATTGTGATTTACTTTCCTCTCTTCTAGTTTTTCATTATTCAAATTCAAAAGTGAGTTATCTTAGCTTCTTCCCCATTTATGGTTACATGATTTCTACACATTCATGTGAAGGATATTGTTTATTTTTTTTGTATGATCCTAATGCTACTTGTGGGTTGATGGGTTTTATTTTGAATGGATAGAATGCTCTATGGCTAAATTTTGTGTGTATAATTTTTAGTTAATTGTATTTTTTTCATTGATTTTGAGCATGGGTTTTGTGAGGATTTTACCAATAATTTTGTGGGATGATTTTTGCAAATTAATTTCAAAGAAGATCTAGAGATTTTAATCTTTTTCTTATGAACTTTATACAATTAGTATGTTGATCCATACAATTTATTGGTCTACTATTTCTCTTCTTTTGTGATTTCTCTTCATAAAGCTAGGGTTTTTTTTAGAGATTTTCATTATTAGAATAGATAACATGTAGAAAAATGTTTGTATCTTTTACATACGTACAAGTTAGGATTCTTGTTATAGGTTTTTGAAATCTACCTGAAAAATTCTATATATTTTTTAAAAAGGATAATCTCAAAGTTGATAGTATATTTTTTGTTATGTGCCATTCTTTTAGAGCTACATAAAATTATAGGAATTTTGTATGATGAAGATTTATGAGGCTATATATTGAGTATGGTTAGTGATGAGTGGTTGAGTACCCCTATGCCCAATTATATGAATCATGAAGCATTCACACATGATTCAATTGAATTTTGCAGACTCTATGTCTTCTAGGAAGTGAACCTTGCTATAATAGTCATTTGTTGTCTTCTCAATTACACTTGTGATGCACAAGCATATGGTTAAGTGTAATTGAGGTAAATGATTTTTATTATTTTATGTTTTAAGCTCCTAGCTTGAAAATAGAGAAATGAACAATTTAATAGCTAATTTAATTTAACTAGTTAACTAATCTCTAACTAGTCCTAACATAAGCATCTAGTCCTACTTTTTGTACATGTATCCACTAATGGGATTACCAAGTGCTCTACTACTAGGTGAACCAAGCAATAATGCTATTGGGATTACTAAGAGAATACATGTTTATGCTTGAAGCGATTGTACTTATGTCTTTAATCTATTTAGCTTAATTAATTGCATAATTAATGAAAACAATAAATGCATAAATGAATCATTTATCTATTCCAAGTGCTGAAAGGTTTGATCAAAAGGCTCATCTTTATTGCCATTCACATTGGTATGTTTAGGTACAATAGTGCTTGAATAAAGATCTGTATGTTTTCTGACTCCTGCTATGGGCACTTAAACAAATATTCTAACTCTCAAATGACAAAACTATAAGCTTTGCTACAACTATCACTTGACTTCCCTATAAACATGGCTATTGAGCATGTATTTATAGATTTTATTGTAGTGATACATCAATGGGGTTCCATAGACACAGTAAATGCTACATCAATGTGACCTTGTCGATGGGGTCCCATAGACATAGTAAACACTACATCGATGTGGCCCTGTCGACGAGGCAACACCATGTAGATGGGCCATGTTGATGAGGCCATGTTAATAGGGGCCCATCGATGTGACACAGCAATGACTCATCATACCCCCATGATTGAATGAAAACTCATCTTCAAGTTCCTTTAGAAAATTAAGAAGGTATGGGATTATTGATTGACTCTTGACATAACAAACTGACTTGACAAAACAGAGTGCCTGAGTGTATAAATCAACAACATTACAAAAAATTATGGTGTTCATGACACAAAATTGAACACCATGACATAATAACTCAAAACTAGATAACACATCCTTTGATGGCATGAAATTAATTGAGAAGATTAGATAGTCTCAGGCGGTGGAGCTTCCTAAGGTTTTGAAGAACCTTCATCGATTTCAGGCATGTGTGGTGGCTAAGGTAGTTATGGCTATCCTATTGTGACTACAAATTTTGGTGGAAGGTGAAAGACATCTAGTAATGCCTTCATCTTCTCCTACTTACTCCAGGGATCATTCATTGTTCATGTAGCATTGCCAATGTGGGTTGGAATGGGGATATCCCATGAACAAGGAATTACTAGGAACAACTCCTTAATGTTGACAAACAAGATAGCAAATTGTTTGTGTTGGACATTAAACATCTTGATTGCATTTTGCAACTCATGGTAGTCATTCATTCTTTTGGGTAGGTTCTTGGTAATAGATCTCTAATTAGTGTATTTTCCCTTAAGAACCTCAAGTTCCATGTTTGCAACTTCAAGTTTTTGCTTGGTTCCTTGGGGTTCTTGAACTTGACCTTATATAACAAGTACGAGATAGCCACTTACTTCTTCAACTTTGACTATGGTTGTTTAGCAGTCAACATATCAGAGATTGGCAAGCTCCATGTATTTTGTCATCTCCTTAATCTGCAACTCCTTCATGTGGATTTCTACCTTATTGTAGGTATCTATCCCATCAATGATAGGCTTCCAAACTTCTCTTCCTTGTTGGAGTTGTTGGATGGTTTCATTTACTTTTGCCTTCGTCAATCAAATTTGCTTTTCATTAACTTCTTTTTGTAGATCAACCTAATCTCTATAATGATCTTTGACTCTCTCAAATTTGAGAGCCTTTGATTTCTAGGTGGCTACTTCTATTGTAGTCTTTTGGCAAAGGGCACAAAACTTCTCCATGGAGAGGTTTCTATTTTCAACTACCAATATTCTTAGCTCTATGTTTACTCTAGCTAGTTTCTCCTGCTATTAATGGACAAAGTTGGTTAACTATTGTTTATGCTCATCAGCATTTTTTAGGCATTGGTTCTTTATGGTTAGTTGCACATTCTTCTGGTGGGTTAGGTCCAAGGCCTTTTGAATTTTGTGCTAGGTGGCCTTTGCCAAAGATTGGTAGAACACCATTGTCTCCATTACACCCTCAACCCCTTTTAGTTTGGTGTAAAGTTATTCAAGAGCTTCATCTCTTGTCAATGCTAGGTTGAGAAATGCAGGGCCAACAATTTGGGCTCATAATTTAGCAACTTTAGCAACCAAGTATTCGTTTAGCTCCTTGGCTATTTCGGGTTGCCTTTCCAAGATAATGTTTTTTCCCTTGCCCCTAGTAGCTTCAATTGGGTTGCAGTAATACCATTTGGAAAATTGAAGACATATGGAAGTAGTTGCCTAGTTCCTACCAATTGGTCTAGTAGTTCTGCATGCTATGCTACACATAATCTATCACTTATGGTCCTTATAGACATCTAGTACAAATGCCTCAAGTGCATTAAGTGTTTCAACAATTTTGTCAGCAACCACCTCTGTTACTATCTCCTACCCTTGGTGCTACATCACCAGCATTGTTTCCCCCTTGTCTTCCTCCAAGTGCATTGAGAAGGTCATGGCATTCCCAAAAAATTTTGGGAGTGGCTGTTGTTTTGTGAGAGATACTATGACCTCTCTAGCTCTAGGATTCAACCTTGTGGACAACTGCATTCATTGGGTTGAGAAAATGGATTCACCTCCTCCCATCAAGTTAGCTGTAGGGGCCACCTTGTTTAGGTGACTCATCATTAACCAATACATAGATGGGTCTGCACCACTTGTACCTGCTCGTTGCTCTTATTCACTCAAGAGCCATTCTTGGTATTTGTGCAACCATTGGGCTATTGCAATGATGTCTGGAATAGTTTTTTGAGTGGTAGGTGGATCCAGTGGCTGCTGCTCATCTTCTTGAATGGTTATTGCAGGTGTTTTATCTTTCATCATCTTTGCCCAATTAGCAGTTGGAGCATGCTTCATAGCATCATTTGTATAATAAACTATCCCTCCCCTTTAATAGAGTTTTCTAGTGAGGCATGGAAAGGGAAGTGCCTTCCTTCCATGTTCATTCTAATTGAATCCCTTTTCCATCTCTAGATAGATCAGCTATGGAAGGTTGATAGGGAATCTCCCACTTAGAGTAGTGCATGCATAAGTAGAAAAAGTAGTGATCTTGCTACACCTCACCGTGAGGTTTAGGTGGAAGGCCACAATCTTGTAGTTGATCTTTTCTGCCAGTGTGAGCATGCCAAACTCCTTATGGTTGATAGCATAACACCATCAAACCCATTCCTTTTTGATGTTGGGATCCACCTACATCAGAATCTTAGCAAGATTCACCCTAGTTTCTGGCAACCCAAGCACTTCAGCAATGGCCTGCACTGAGTAGGACACTAAGATGTCCTTGATTTTGATGATTGAATTGGCCTACCTGTTATTCCAGAATAATAATTTCTCTCACATGTACCACTCCCCAATGGAAGTGATAATTGGCCACAAAGGAGAGGTCTTCAATTGGTCATGTACTTCTTTAGGTGCTTGCTCTAGGAAAGAGTCAAAGTTTAACTCTTAGAGCACTATTTTTAGACCTCCCTTGATCTAATTTGATTCAGGTAGGCTCTATCAAGGTCACCTCAAGGTTTACTTACTAAGTTGGTACCTCATCCTAGTGGAAATGTTCTATTCCTGCTACTAGTTTTGGAATCTAATGAATAGATTCCACCTTAGCCTTTTCCCTAAGAGGACCTGTGGCATGGGTTGCAAGTGGTTCTTCCTAGGCTTATTCTTAGCCCCTTCCTATTCGTTGCCATTTCTCCCTTTGTTGAGATAGTCCTCCTTGCGTGTGTTTACCTTTTGGTGCCATCTATAATCACAACACATCCATGGATTAGTAAATATAATGGGTAACTTTGAATATATGAATACCTTATCTTGTCAGTTAGTTACACTTGGCTAAGGTTGGACCATGGTAGATTGATTATCTTATTCTTATTTTATTATTTAATTCTCATTATAAGTGTCACTAGAGCTTGTTGGAAGAATTTAACTTCTATAATTTGGTGTTTAAATGTGGATTTCTTAGTTAAACTTTTGTGGGAGTTAGAAAAATGAGATAAAATTTTTAGTCAAAAATGGCACGTTTGTGGCCCCTATGACTAAGAGCTTACCTCCAATAGCTACAAGGTTGAAGAATGGAGTGATTTGGATAAACAGTTAGGAAGTTATGAGCTCTGGAAGGTTCTAGGCTTTAAAAATTTGAAAAACTTCCTTGGTGTTTGTGAGCAAATGTGAAAATTTCTAAGGGGTTATGCATATTTATACTATTTTTGCACTGCATTAATGGGGCTATGTATATAGGGCCTCGTATATGCATGGGCTTTGTCAATGGGGCCCCGTTTATGGGGTTCGTAGACAAAATTTTCAAATGTAAATATATTGAAAAATACAAAGAACTTTTGAATGAATTTGGAGTTCTAGAAAAGCCAAGAATATGATAAAATCATTGAAGAGGATCTTCCAAAGCTCCAAAATTGATAAATTTGATGGAAAATGTGTGCATTGAACAAAATATGTAAAGGAACACATGGTTGGATGCAAAAGATGGGTGTATGAAAGATTTTGATTGCAAGAATGCCTAAGGATAAGGTGCTTAACAAACCCAACCAAAAGATATGCAAGTGGATCGTTTCCATAATAGGCACATGCCTTGTTTGCCCTTGCATAACCTCAATCTAAGGAGTCTATGGACCCCATAGGCAATTAATGGTTGATGGAAGTTAAGGATTAAAACCTGGAAGATTCTACCTAAGAATTCAAGTATGTTAGACAAAGACACCGAATTAAGAACATGGACATTGGTAGTAAGGTAAGTTATGGATAACATAGATGGATGATGAAGAAGGTGGACTAGAATTTTGAATTGAGGTCATAAATAGTCCATTATGGATTTGTGTTTAAGTGACTTGAGACAATTCGTCCTTAGTCCAGACCAAAACCAACCACTTTTAGTGACTTCCCATTACCACTCCAAGACTAATCCAGCCCCTTAAGACACAAAAGTGCTTTCACAGAACAACCACCATTCCATAAAGAGAAGAAAAGAGAAGTAGGAAGTGAGAGAGGGCCTTAGTTAAAGGGGACCTTCAAGCATGGGTAACATGTCTTTTTAGTTCCATAACCAATGCTTGTAGCTTGTTTATTTGTCTAAGGGATGTGCTTTAAATTCCTATAATGTTTTTTTATTTTTTTTTCTTTTTGGATGGAAACCACACCATGCAAAGACTTTATTCAACTTCTTGTTATTGGTTAACACAAAATGGTAAGAAGTTTATGAAAACACTCATGCACCCAAGCAAGTAGAAGAGTATAAAGAGTATTGGGTCCCCTTGAAGTCACACCTTGTGTAAACCTTTGAATCCTTCCCAATTCTAGAAACTATTATTAAAAGTTTATTTAATGAAAAGGGACCTAAAACTTCCAAAACAAGTAAAACTATAGAGTTTGTGGATGGGTGGATGTTGTGGACTCATTGCCTATTCCATGAAAAAGAAACCATGTCTTAGCCATCAATACAAAAATTTAGAAATAGAAACCAAACATTAGCAAACAAAATATTAAGCACAAACCACCATTAGTAATATCTACAACACCACTATGTCCTATTTCCACAAAGCACATTTATTAACAAGAATTAGAAAACCATACTAAAATAAAGTAAAATATATAAGAAAGTGTAAAATACTCAAGAAAGATTTAAATGTACTAACAATGGTGTAAAACAAAAATGATGTAAAATAGAAAAAAATTTAAAATAAAAAAGGTATAAAATAAACAAATTACAAAAATAAAACTGTGTAAAATAAAGAATAAAAAAAAACTAAGGAGCCATATATATGATTAGCACGAATGGCCATCTCCCCCACAACTAAGTTGAAAGTACAAGATTTGAAAAATTGAGTGTGGTTGCCCATTCATTGAGGTATTTATTGCACTAGCTTACTTGGGCTCATGGAAAGGCTTTATCTATTGGATGTTGACCAATTGCTTTTTGATTTGACTTTAAGGTTTGTATATGATCATGACCCTAGAAGGAAAGGTTTCATCAATTATATAAGGCCCTTTCCACAATGTTTGAAATTTGGTTTTTTAAGGTGCATGTGTGAAATTCAAGTAGAGAACCTTATCTCCCAGTTGAAATTTTACTTTTTGTATTCTAAGATCATGATGTTGTTTGTTGAATGCCTTGTGCACTTCATTCAAAGATAGGGCTACTAATTAATTTTTATCTAGCACATTGAGGTTGATCAGTCTTTCTTTTTGTGCTAGACTTAGGTCAAGGTTTAAGTCATAGGCTATTGAGAGTGTACAAAGCTTGAATTGGATTGGAAGAATTGGAAGTTTTTCATACACTAACTTGTAGAGAGAGTAGCATATAGGGAGTTTTCATGTTAAGTGGTAGGCCCAATGGGCATCGTTGAGTTTTATGCTCCAGTATCTCCTATATTTGCTAATAGTTCTTATTAGAATCTTTGTCATCTCCATGTTAGTCACCTATGCTTGACCATTGGCTCGAGGGTAATAGGGTGTTATTAATTTATGTTCAACCCCAAAGCAATTCATAAGTTTTCAAAAAGTGGCACTTGTAAAATAGGTTTTGTTATTAGAAATTAGTGCATGTGGCACCCCAAACCTATTCACAACATTTTTTTGTACAAATCTAGCAACAGTGGATGATGTAGAGTTGGTGACAGTTGTTGCTTCTACCCATTTGGTATAGTAGTCAATAGTGATGATTATATGTACCTTCCCATTGGACATGGGTGTGATGGGACCCATGAAATATATGCTCCATATGTCAACGGATTCCAGTGGTTGAATCCATTGTTGAGGATCCTACCCTCCATTTGTATGGTCATCCCATCATTGCATTGACAGTGTTCATAGGATCAAAAAAATAGGTGGGCATTTCTAAAGATTGTGGGCTGATAATATCCTACCATCAGGATTTTTATGATTGTGCATCTCCTAGCATAGTGGCCTTTGCAAGGGCCTTTGTGAGCATCCTGGAGAATGTGCAATTGATTTGCATTAGGTATGAAACAATGAACTAGACCATTGGAACATATGTTGTAAAGATATCCATTAATTTCCATGAAGTGCTTAGCCCAATGAAGAAATTGTTGTTTCTTCTTGTGGTCCAGATCTTGTGGCATCTCCTAAGTGAGAAGATAAGTGAGGATGCCATCATACCATTCTAGTTTTATGGGCATGTGCTTATTTATTGCACTAGCAAAGAGGATTTTATCAAGAAATAGATTAGATAATGGACTTTCCTCCTCTTTGTTATCCCATCACAACTGAGACAAGTGATCGACAACCACATTCTTAGTTCCCTTTTGATCTACCATTGTAAGATCAAATTCTTACAAGATCACCAACCATTGTATGACACAGGGACTCATCATTAGCTTATTCATGAGGAAGTAGATGGCACTATGATTAATGTGCATAAAAATTTTATATTCAAGCACATAGTACCTAAACGTTTTTAGAGCATACACCACTACCATTAGTTCCTTTTCCGTGGTGGTGTAATTTAGTTGTGCACCCACAATGCTTCAACTTGCATAATGGATGCAAAATGGATGTTTCTTATTGTCCAACTGTGTAAGTATGACTTCCAAGGCATAATTAGATGCATTTATCATGATATGAAATGGTTTGGACTAGTTAGGTGTTTGTAGAATTGGAATCTCTACAAGTTTCTGTTTGAGGCTTTGGAATTCATTTTTACATTATTTGGTCTAGATGAAAGGAGCATCTTTCTTTATTAGCTTGACCAACAACTTTGCAATCTTAGAGAAATTCTCTATGAATCGTTGATAGTAACTAATGTGTCCAAGGAATGAACGAATGATGCTTTCTAATTAGTGAGTGATTCTTTGGATGATCTTTATATTTTTTGGGTCTATCTCGATCCCATCTTGTAAAATTTAGTGCCTTAATACAATGCCCTCTTAGACCATGAGATGGCTCTTTTGCCAATTGAGCCATAGATTTGTTTCCACACATCTTTTTAGTACATACTCAAGGCAGTCCAAGGCTTTCTTGAATGTAGCATCATAAGTGGAGAACTCATCCATGAAGACTTTCACTTTTCTACGTATTTGCTACTGAAAGATACTTAAGACTAGACATTGGAAAGTGGTAGGAGCATTGCACAAACCAAAAGGCATTTTGTAATATGCAAGGGTCCCCTAGGGACTTGTGAATGTTGATTTGGCCTAATTTTGTGATGAAATTTGGATTTGGTTATAGCCACTATAACCATCTAGAAAACTATAATAGCAATTCTCAGATATGATGTCTAAAACTTGATCAATGAATGATAATGGAAAGTGATCTTTGAATGTTGCCATGTTTAACAACCTAAAATCGATACAAATCCACCATTTCCCACCTCTCTTTAGCACTATCACGAGTGGGCTAACCCACTTGCTATCCGCAATGGGGTAGATGAACCCTACCTTAAGGAGTTGCTTCATCTCTTCTTTGATAGTTTGCTTTAATTTTGGGTTCAATCATCATTTTGCTTGCCTCCTTAGCTTCATGGATGGATTTGTGTAAATGCGGTGTTGGCATATCCATGGATAAATTTTAGTGAATTTAGGATATGACTAAGTAAAGGCTATTGGCCATTTGTTGACCACTTTTAGTAATTTTTATTTCTTCTCAAGAGAAATTTTGACATTGAGTATGACCGACTTGCCATTTTTTAAGAATGCATATTCTAGGTTGGTGGGTAAAGTTTTCAACTCTAGGGGCTCCTGTTTAAAATTCTTAGGGATCTCCAACTCTTCCTAATTGGTATAAGCATTTTCATCATCAGAGAGTTGGTGATGAACTTGCTCTAGTTCATCCATTCTTATGATATAAGCATATTTTAGGCTCTCAGTAGGTTCCATGCACATTATGCTATTGTTAGAATCAGTAGCCAACCATTTGGTGCCCTCTTGTTTTGTGGCTACTGTGTACAGACACCTTTGAATATCTACATCATGTGCACATTGCTTACATGTAGAAATATGTGCTTGTTTCATGGGCTAGAGTTTTTACACACAATTGCACCCTATATTACTATATGCGATTCATGGAACTCATCTCTTCTCAATCTTTTCAATGCATTTTTCTTTGATATCTCTAGGGAAGGATCTCTTATTTCCATTTTTGCATCAATAGTGCTTAGCCATGCACTTCCCATAATGATTGGGAAGTCCCCCTTGTAGTTTTCAACCTTGATTATTAGGAAATTGACAAGATAAGACCACCCACAAACAATGGTTACAATGTCTTTGACCAGTCTCAATGGAATAGTGATGGAATGGTCTACTAATTTCAATCTAATATTAATCTTCTTGAGAGGTAATAGGTTCTAGACAATATACATATCATGATAAATCAAGTTCACACTAGAACTAGAATCAAGAAGAGCTTTACATGGTTCATTCATTGTAATCTATAAATAGATAAGGAGACTCCTAGGATCAAGTAATTTCCTAGGAAGGTTGCCATTCTGGATCCAATCAAATATTGCATGGGTGAGCATAATAGTATGGATTTTAGATGCATTTGGTTTGAAGGATAATCAATGGAATGGTTTGTAGAGGATGAAGTAGGAGTAGGGTGACTAGCCACCTGAGTCTATGAAAGCTTAGTAGGGATGTTGGTTTAGAAGATTGATCATTTATGAGCATGTGATTTTGAACCCTTGGTTGATGAATTTACTGTAGATTCATGGCCTTGGTAGTGTTGTGTTACTATGGCTAGGCTAGAAGTTCATCCTACATGGATGGAGTAGGTGGTAGTTGCATTGAGGATGGAGGAATAGGTGTCGAAATAGGAAGAGGATAAGGATAAAATATGGCATCCCTCCTAGAATGTGGAGAATGAGCTCTATAGTATTTGGAAGGGTGGTAGTAATATTGGAAAAGAGAAATGTGACTGGAAGAGTCACATGGAGACAAGGGTTGTTGAACATAATACCCATATGGATATGGTTTCTATTAAGGATACTGCTACCTTGATGGCGGCAACCCTCATGACTATGGTTGCTGCCACTATTGATATTATTCATATGGTTTCAGTGGAGTTCCACTTGGATAATATTGTTATTCCTAGTGGAACTCCCTAGGATTGCCTCTACAATAAGATAATATTCTAAAGATTTGCATTTTTGCTAGTTGTGGATTTAGAGCATACACTCCAAACTCTTGTAAGTGTGACAAAATGGGGTAACATCCCTTAGGATATTCATATTGGAAGATGTCACATCTACCATAATCATCTGATTTAGTTTTTGCAACTTCATCTACTGCAGCAATCTTGCCCTTATCCCTTTGGTAGGCACATTCAACTTCTTTTTGCCTTCTGTGGTTATGATCACTACTTTGCTCTCTTGATTCTTTGGTGATTTTTAGAGTAGTTTGGAAATTTTCATCCAATGAATTCCAAATTTTATTCGCCTTGGCTGAAATTTTAGAGATAGACTTTTGGATTGGTAAGGTCTTTTTGTTTACCATCTCATCAAGTAGTGATTCCTCCTCACTGTCACAAAATTAGACCTTCATCTTTCTGATGAAAGGATCCCTATTGTATTCATCTACACTTTCACATTTTCTCAACCTCCTTCTTCTTTGGCTACGTGCTCAATTAGGATTTGAATCTGATGGGCTCTAATTTTAGATAGTATCCCTTGGGCATAGACCCCAAGAGTTCTCCTCATTTCTGATTTATGTCCATCTATGATATGGCCAAGGTGTTCCCACTAAGAATAACCATGGCCAGGGCATTAGTGTATGAGAGAATAGTTAGGCATAGACCCCAAGAGTTCTCCTAGTTTCTAATTTAAGTCCATATATGATATGGCCAAGTTTTTCCTGCTAAGAATAACCATGGCTAGGGCATCAGTGTATGAGAGAATAGTTGGGCATAAACCCCAAGAGTTCTTCTCATTTCTAATTTAAGTCCATCTATGATATGGCCAAGTTGTTCCCGTTGAGAATAAACATGGCAAAGGCATAAATGTATGAGAGAATAGTTGGGCATAAACCCTAAGAGTATTCTTGATTTTTTATTTAAGTCCATCTATGATATGGCCAAGTTGTTTCCATTGAGAATAACCATGGCCAGGGCATTAGTGTATGAGAGAATAGTATCTACCCATGGCTATGTCCAAGGGTTCATGGTTTCCTTACTTCCACCCTTGGATCTACCTTCCCAAATTAGACACTTTGGAGTACATATGATACTTATCATTAAATAACTCTAGCATTGTACTCCACCTACAGATGGATTTCAGCTCTAAGGACCAATACCAGCTTTCTGCTTCCTTGATGAGTGTCCTGGGAAATAGCTTTAGTTTCTACCAGTTGTTTTCAATATTTTATAAGTCATAGGAATCATGAAAAGCTTGAAGATGTGTCTATGGATTAGAATTATATTCTCCCTCAAATCTAGGAATATTATTCATATCAAGTCATCTAATCTGACTATCTTTCACATGCCTAGTGGAAATTTTTATAGCCTCAACAATATTTAACATGCTTCAAGTTTCCAGAAAAGGCTTCTCATCATTATTATTTTGATGACATCCTTTGCTACTCCTTCATCCATTATGGACTTGGTGATCATCATTATTGTCCCATTATTCACCTCTATCATAGTTGTTCTTTCTACAACATTTGTTAGAACTAGAAGAGGAAGAAGAATATGCAGATGAAGAGGGAAAAGAGGGACGATGACTACCACCATCATGGTATTTGCCAAATCCTCTTTGGTTTTTACAACCACATTCATCAATTTTCTTATCCTCTTAACATTTGTCTGATCCCCTACCTTGACTGCTATCTTTACCTAAACCTAGGTTGTTGATAGTGGATAGTAGATTTAGGGCCACACCCCCATCACCAATAACAAGAGGTGGAGAATCTTTATGTTGAGAGCTCCTAGAGAAAGGATCCTCATTGTTGTCTTGGTTGAGTAGGAAAAAGGGATTGGTGAATCATTTTTCCTCCACAAGCTCATGGTGCTTCTCCTAGTGTTGATCTCTCTTGCATTGTGCTTCAATGGGACAGTAGCCCCAATAGTCATAATCATGCATAATGTACTCCTCTTGAAGATCGTGGATGCCTAAACTCTTAAGAGTTTGAAGTAGCATCCTTGGTACACATTGATCGGGAGGCATTACAATGTTAACTTTCATATCATGCCATTGTAGTTGTTCATCCTAATGTAGGATGAAGGTGAAATTAGGCACATACTCATTTGGATGACTATACATCACCTTGCATTCTTGAAGGATTGGTAGTTTAATATCATCATGCCTATGAGAAGAAGATATTCTACAACACAAATAAAATGTCAATGTCCTTATGTGATTATATTATTTGTGAGAAAGATTTTTTAATCTTAGGGTTCATCCAATGATGTTAATGATGTTCACTAAACCTAGATAGCACATGTTTGAACAAAAAGAGTTCTTAGTAACAGCACCAATGATGAGCGGTTGAGGCACCCCTACATCCAACCATATGAATCATGAATCATTCATGCATGATTTGGTTGAATTTTTCAAACTCTATGTCTTGTAGTACACTAGTCTTCTAGAAAGTAAACCTTGCCCTAATAGTCATTTGTTGTCTTCTCAATTACACTTGCAATGCACAAGAGTATAGTTAAGTGTAATCAAGGCATATGATTTCTATTATTTTATGTTTTAAGCTCCTCATGCTTGAAAATAGAGAAATGAACAATTTAATAGCTAATTTAATTTAACTATTAACTAATCTCTAAATAATCCTAACATAAGCATTTGGTCCCACTTTCTGTATATGTCTTGAACCCACATGTCCACTATTAGGGTTACCAAGCACTATGCTACTTGGTGAACCAAGCAATAATGCTACTAGGATTACCAAGCGAATACATGTTTATGCTCAAAGCGAGTGTACTTATGTGTTTAATTTATTTTTCTTATTTAATTAACTAATCACTTGAAGTCTAATTTAGCTTAATTAATTGCATAATTAATGAAAACAATAAATGCATAAATGAATCATTCATTTATTCCAAGTGCTAAAAGGTTTGATTAAAAAGCTTGTATTTATTGTAGTTCACACTATTGTGTTCAGGTACAGTGCTTGAATAAAGATTTGTACACTTTTTGACTCCTGCTATGGGCACTTAGAGAAATATTCTAACTTTCAAATGATAAAACTGCAAGAGCTCTGCTACAACTATCACTTAACTCCCTTATAAACATGGCTAGTGAGCATGTATTTATAGATTTTCTTGTAGTGCTATGTGAATGAGGCCCCATAGACATAGCAAATGCTACATCAATGTAGCCCTGTTGACATGACGACACCACATAGATGGGGTTGCATCAATGGGGCCATATCAATGGGGGCCCATCGACGTGACATAATGATGATTCATTAGTTAGGGATAAAACTCTGAAATTTTACTTGAATCTTTTTATATTTTTTAGAGTATATATCCATTTAGAAGTAATGAAAATTTGTGTTTTGTGAAGTTATTAACTTTTCTTTCTACATTGTCTAGAATTTCACTATTTTTGATAGACCATAATAAAAATCCCATATCTCCTAGACCATACTAGATCTTTCTCTTAAAAAATTTTCATGTAGATAGTTTCTTTTGTATATTTCAAACTATTTTGGAATCATGAAAAAAGGTATTCCCATCAAAGAGTTATGGTCTATTATTTGTTAACTACATTTTTCATTTTTGTTTCAACTTGATTCTTGAAGCCTAGATTCATGGTTCTATAACTCTATACTTTTGATAAATTCCTTTATAAATTTTTAATAGAGAATATGTACAGATATTGATTATTTAAGAATATGGAATCATTATAAAATCCTTAGGTGTGGTGGAGTTATAATAATTTTATCCACTATTATATGTTTAGGCAATGATTCAACTCGAGACTTGATTTTGGGTTTAATAGAGTCCTTTACATATTATTATAAAATAAAACATTAGTTATTTATGATAATTATTTAGATGGTATCTTATTATTACTATGTTTTTACCTCTTTTATTATTGGTTCTTGGTTTAGTTTCATTTTTCTTAGTTATGCTCAATTATGAAATTGGGTTTGTTATCATGTTTGGTTGAATTAATTATGTTTACTTTGAATCTTTAAATGTTTGATATTTCCTTGGCTTGAATGGGTATTTTTTGGTCTAAACCTTGGTTAATTATGGTCTTATCTAATGGTTAATTGGAATATTTATCTTGTTTTTAAACCTCCCAAATCCTTGTTGTGTACATTATTCCATGACTAGATTTCATGAAGCTTTACATTGGGATCCTAATTCATGCTTCTTAGTAAAGTGGTTATTTCATGGTTTAAGTATTGATCCATATATGATTATTAGCTATTAGTGTTTTGGGTCTTCTCATTATTATGGCTCAATTAATTCATTTGGAAGTTATGGTTAAGGATTCCTCCTTTTGGATTAATTGGCATCTTGGGTTATTATTTGGGATTTGTGAGATCTCTTTGAATGATGATTTTGGTTCTTTGTTTGATGATGAAATTCCATGATATTGGTTTCAATTTGATGGTGTTATGCTATGATTTAGATTGATATCCTTGTGAGGATCACTTAGTTTGATGAATCTCTTTTATGAGAAGGATTGCTTTATTTTGGTTGTTTACACCATCAACTTGGTTTATCATGGTTGTATGTTTGTTAGTTGTTTGAATGATAGAGCTAACATTGAATTTTTGTGCTCAGTTGGACATGGTCTCCTTGGAAATCGTATGATGATTGAATTTCACTAGGATTCATTAGTGTTGCTTTCATGGAAGGTCCCATCCTATGCGAAATGGCGATTCCATGGATCATTGGTCCTTTTTTGTTGTATTACTAGAACATTGGAGGTGGTGTTCTTGGTGATGCTTAATTTTCTAGTTGAGACTAATAATAAATCCATGCTTATGATCATTTAATTTTGGTTTTGGGATTTGGCAAGTACACTAAAAACATGACACATATTTGACACTGAGTGAAGTGCATGCTATCCTCCTTGTTTGTGGTGATGGTTGGAGTGGGAAAATATTAGTTTTGGCATAGTTTGATGGATGGATTTTTGGATGTTTGTTTGTATGATTATTTGAGTTAACATGTGTTGAAGGTCAAACATGCTACTCTAAACTTCCATAAGATCTATCCATTCAATGATTGGAGTAGGTGCCAAGGTTTCTCACTTCAATTTTATACTAATAATCCATTTTATTTGTAGGTTGATTAGTTTGGAAGGAGATGGGAGATCTTGGAGGATTTACTTAAATGTTTAAGCTTGTTGATATTATGTTTTCAATTGATAGCCTTGGGCTATTTGTATCTTTATCTTCTAGCATTATACGAAATGTTGTATCTTGTATTTTCCCATTTTTGATATATGAATTATGTATGGATTAGCCTAGTGATATTATGTTTCTTATACTAATCTTTTGGAGATTCAGTTTTGCAATTTATGTTACTCTATTTTTTGCATACATATATATATGTTTTATGTGATTCTATATTTATGTTTTTTCCTTTCTTTTGTTGTTAGTATTTCTTGTTTCTTTCCTTCCTTTGGGTCACGGCTTCTTGCTAGGTTCTGTTTGTTTCCTTTCACTATGAGATCATTCATTTTCATGTTCCTTTTGATGGTCAATCTTTTAGTTAGGGATTTTACTCAATTTAATGCTCTCCAACATAAGGTCTAGGAAGGAAGGTGTTAAAAGCTACTATTAGAGTGTAGGTTTTGATAATTTTTTCATTTACATTGATATGTTCAGTGATGGCAACTAATAGAAGTAGATGTGATCATGCTAGGAGGATGGATGTTGGGCCTAATAACCTAGTACCAATAACTAATCTTGCTCTTGATTGAAGGGAGGAGCTATTGGCATATTTCCAAGCCAAACCTATCACTCTAGTTCTTACTTCTACATAGGAGGGTGAGGTCATCAAAGCATATACCAACCATTATCTATTTTAGTTCCTCCATCAGCATATGGAGAAGAACTCTAGTTTTCCTACAACATTGTTTTCTTTCATTAGTAGTTAGATTCTTGGAATTGATGGGTCAATGTCTTGATCAAGGATTTCCTTTAGTTTTTATTAGTGGCTATGTGCTTGTTGTGGATCAAGTATATAGGTTTGTATCCTAGGTAATTGACAATGTCATTTGCTTCATTGATCTTCACATCATGAACCTAGGGGACTATAATCTTATCTTGGGTATGTATTAGTTGTCTCACTATCAGGGTAGCTTGGATTCTTATCACAATATACTTTTCTTAGTGATAGAAGATAGTTTTCAAATGATGGTAGATACTAGGTCATACAAGGTTAAGTTAAATCTTGTGGCTTTGAGATCTTTTCATCAATTGTTGAGGAAAGATCATTTTTGCTTTGTGGTTTCCATCTATGACCTTGCCTTGTTGTAGGATCTTGATCAAGTTCTAGTTGTTTATGTTTTTCCTAATGTCTTTCATTCTAAGTTACTTGGTCTACCTCCAAGATGTGATGTTATGTTTGATATTGCTACCAAACCTAGTGTAGAACCTATTTCCAAGGTTTCACATAGGATGCCTTCTATTGAGTTATCAAAATTAAAGATTCAGCTATAGGAGCTACTTGAAAAGGGCCTAATTCATCCTAGCATATCTTCTTATGGTTCTCCTATTCTATTTGTAAAGAAGAATGATGGTAGTATGAGGCTATGCATTGCTTACCAACAGTTGAACTAGGTGACTATGAAGAATAAGTATTCTTTGCCATGTATAGATGATTAGTTTGATCAATTGAGGAAAGATTGGGTATTTTCTAATATTGATCTAAAGTTAGGGCACCACCAAGTTCACATGAAGGAGGAGGATGTTTTAAAGATAATATTTAGAACATAGTATGGACATTATAAGTTGGTTTTTCCATTTAGACTCACTAATGCTCTTGCAATGTTCATGCATCTTATAAACAATGTTATAAGATCCTACCTAGATCAGTTTGTTATCATATTCATTAATGACATTTTGATATATTATTCATCTAAGGAGTTGCATGAGAAACATCTAAGGATCATTTTGTCAATGCTTAGAGAACATCAGTTGTTCACCCAACCTTCCAAGTATTTCTTTGGGCATTGTGAGATTCAATTCTTAGGACATGTTGTTTTGGAGGCTGGTATAGTAGTGGACCTCACTAAGATATTAGTGATTTAGGATTTTTCTATTCCCAAAGATTTTGGTGAAGTTTATACTTAGGTTGGTAAGCTACTATAGAAGGTTTTTTGATAACTTGTTTCATATTGCTTTGCCCCTTACAAAGTTATTATAAAAGGATGTTAGTTTCTTGTGGAACCAACATTGTGAGGCTTCCTTTGATGAACTTAAGGATAGACTAATTTAAACTTCTACATTGATTTTTCCTATCCCAAGTAAGCCATTTGATGTTTGTAATAATGCTTTAGAAGCAGGTTATGGATGTGTCCTTAAGAAAGAGGAAAAAGTGATAGCCTATGTTTCATGATAGCTTAAGCGTCATGAGACATACTACCCCACTCATAACCTAGAGTTAGGTGTGGTGGTGTTTGCTTTAAAGGTTTGCATCGCTACTTAGTTAGGAAGTAGTTAACGATTTGAACATACCACAAGGAATTACAGTATCTAATGAGTAAACCTCAATTGAATCTAGATCAAAGGAGATGAATTGAACTCTTAGCTAACTTTGATTTTACCATCCAATAATAGATAGAAAAAAGAAATATTGTTTCAGATGCCTTGAGTTGTGTGGCTAGTAAGATTAATAGTATGGTAATTCAATTAGAAATGATTAGTGAGATTTTTGTAGAGCAGTAGCATCATTCATGGTGTGAGGAGCTTAAGCATTTTAATAAATTTTCCATGGTAGTTGATGTGCTTGGGTTGCTTCATCATAAGGATCTAATGTATATGCCTAATTGCTTATGGCATGTCTATTGGATGAAGCTTACCTCAATAAGCTTTAGATGCATTCAGGTGATAATAAGATGTACTAGGTATTCAAGAGGTTCTAGTAGTGGTCAGGCATGAATAACTTGGTTGGAAAATTTATGGTTAAATGTCTAATTTGTGAATATGTTAAACTTGAACACCAATGACTAGGTGGCTACTTGTACCCTCAAACTATGCCAAATTAGAAGTGAAAGGTGATTGGTATAGATTTCATTACTAGTTTATCTCACACTAGGGGTGGAAAAGATTCTATCCTTATTATTATGGACTTGTTGACCAAGTTAGCTTATTCCCTAGCTATGAAGACTTTAGCCAACATAAAGGATGTTATATAGTTGTTCATATATGAGATTATATGATTTCATGACATTCCTTCCAAGATTATCTCAGATTATGATGCTAAGTTTACTTCTCTATTTTGTCATGTGTTCATGGACAACCTAGGTACTAGACCAAACATGAGTGATTAGGTTGAGAGAGTTAACCAAGTGTTGAGGATATGCTTCAGTCTTGTGCCTTGCAATTTTCAAATAGTTGGAATAGTTTGTTGCCTTTGGTAGAGGTTACTTACAATAATAATTATTAGGCTAGTTTGAAGATGACACCATATGAAGCTTTGCTTGGGAAATAATATAGAACTTCTTTGTATTGGGATGCATTTAGGGATAGGTAGTGTATCAGTTTGGACATTGTGTTATGGACAACATAACAGAATAGGGAAATCTATGAGTAATTAAAAGCAACTCAAGATCGTCAAGTGAGCTATGTGGACCATAGAGGGAGGCCTCTTGGGTTTATGATTGATACAAGGTGTTTATTTATGTCTCTCTATGGAAAGGCCTAATGCATTTTTGTTAGAAGGACAAACTTATACCTTATTACATTGGTCCATTTGATGTTCTTCAGTGTATTGGAAAGGTTGCATATCATGTTGAATTTCCTCCATAACTTTTGAGCATTCATGATGTATTTCATGTTGCCATGTTATAGAAGTACATTTTCAATGATAGTCATGTTGTTGATTGATCTTAGCTATAACTTCAAGTTGATGCCTCATATATGGAGCATCCCATTAAGATCATGGACTAGATGGAATTCCAGTTATGTAGTAGAATTATTCTCATGGTGAAGGTCTTGTAGAGCTGTCATGGTTTCCAAGAGTCTACTCGGGAGCTTGAGATTGATTTACATTATTTCCATCCTGAGATCTTCCAGGGGGAAGATTCTTAAGTAGGAGGAAAGGAGAATGGGGAGGAAGGAGGATTTAATAATTATATTTTTAGCATATGTAACAATCTGTATTTTAGTAAAGGCTTTAGAATGGTTCAAGATGGTTAATAATATTAATATTAATTTTTTTATATATGCATAATTAATTTTTCTTATCATATTATAAACTGTTATTACTAATTTTTATCATTATGAATGATTAATGATTTTTACCTATCATTGGTGTGCACTAACTAGGTGAATGAGTTGTGGCAGTTTCTCATGAAGGCTATGACATGGACATGGTCTGGCTATGATGGCATGACATGTGATTTATCCATGTAATTTGTAATTCTAATTTTAATTTGGTTATTGCTTAGATTAAAAGGAAGAAAGGTAGATGATTCACATGGATCTTGGAGGTAGATGAGAGAGGGTATCTATATCACATGGGTTGGGGGTAGATGGAGTAGAGAAGAAGCCTTTAAGTACCACACACTCCCTTAACCCAAAGCATTCTTAGCCTCTTAGCACTTGGGTTAGAGGGTGGCTGAGTTGGAGAAGTGTAAGGAGCTTTCTAGTCTAGGGAGAATTTGGGAATACTCAAGTAACAAAAAGCTAGCAACATTAGGATGAGTAATCTTGATCTCCTTTTCATGGTTGTTTCAGTTTACTAGGTTTTGCAAAGATTGAGGTTGGTGTTTTTTTAATTGATGTAAAGTCTTATAAATATAGCATATTTGAATATGGGTATTACTTTTATGTTTTGAATCTAAATTTTAATTATAATATTTGTTCATAATACCTGATTTATAGTACTTCCTATGAACTTTGCCTTTTGAGGGTTTAGGATGATTCAAATAGGTCTCGATAAAATGTCCATATCTCTCTATGTATTTTGAATTTGGTTATGATATACTATTGTTGGATTTATTATGAAATTATCTACAACTTTGATGAAGATTTGGATTGTAATTCATTTTAGATAAATCACTACATGTTACTTTTCCAACACTATCTAGAATAATAACAATTTCAGTAGGGTTTGGAGTTAAGGATATATTTCTAGTTTTATTATGTTTCTAACTCTAAATTTTTAATATTATAATTATAACACATATACCATATAAATTCAAGTAGAAGCACTAGAAATTAGCTTATTTGGTTAAATTTATGATTCCATATTTGAGGGTTTTTTGACTTAATTTGAATATACATAGAAATCTAATACTAAGATTCATTTGTTAATATCTCCATATCTGTAAATTGGTTTCTTCTAAAATTTTTATGAGACTTAGAAGTAGATGTTAGGTTTTCAACCGAAGTAAAAGAAGTTAAAAATATGATCTTTTGATAGAGTTATATCATATTTAATCTCATTCGTTCATTCTATCTCTAGTTCTGATTATCTAAAATGTTGGACTAATATCTATTTTTATGAATCTATAATGGTTTAAATATTTTTACAGTAACTAAGTATAGATATTAGATTTCATTTTTAACATTAATTAGTAAGAATTTCATAGGGATGTGTGAGTTATGAGAGTTTTATTTATGGTTTTTTAGTTTTTCTATCATCCTATTTGAGATAATAGGTTTAGTCATTCTCTTGTTAATCCTTTAGTAGTTAGAATGGTGGGTTGGATATGTGAGCCCCTAGCCCAAGGACTTGATATTAGTACTAGGTATGGTAGTACACTTACTATGGACCAAGATAGATCCATATTCAACTAAGGTTTGGGTTAGTAATACCAAGATCTATCTTGGTCCATAGTTGTTAAACCTTAGGATCCTCTCTAAGGTTTAGTCATTCTCTTGTTAATCCTTTAGCAGTTAGAATGGTGGGTTGGATATGTGAGCCCCTAGCCCAAGGACTTGCTATTAGTACTAGGTATGGTAGTACACTTACTATGGACCAAGTTTGTAGATCTATTTATTTAATTAGCTAGGATGTTCCTTGGCCTTATGACCTCCATGTCATGAGCCTAGGAGATTACAATATCATTCTAAGAATGGATTAGTTGGTGCATTTCTTAGGTAGCCTAGATTGTTATCATAAGACATTATTCCTAGTAGTAGACAAGGGTATACAGTGTAAATAAGAGGTCCTGCAAAATGATGATAAAAAATAGGTATCCATTGCCTTGTATAGATGATTTTTTGACCAATTGAAAGAAGCTCAAGTGTTCTCAAAGATAGATGTAAAGTCAAGATACCACTAGGTTCACATTAGAGAGGGAGATATATCTAAGATAGTCTTCGAGACTTGGTATGGACATTATGAGTTCTTAGCTTTACCATTTGGACTCCCTAATGCTTCAAAATTATTTATGCATCTCTAGAATAGTGTCATGAGTCCATAATTAGATTAATTTTTCATTATTTTCATTCATGACATATTGGTATATTCAACATTAGATGATCTACTTGAGCATCATTTGAGAATCATCTTGTAGATACTTAGAGAGCATTAACTTTATGCTCAACCTTCAAAGTACTTATTTTGGCATTAAGAGATCCAATTATTAGGTCATGTCCTCTCAGAGGTTGGAATAGTAATGGATCCTACTAAGATAGTAGTCATTAGGAATTCACCTATTACTAAGGTTGATGAAGAGGTTCATAGCTTTCTTGTCTTGGAAAATTATTATTAGTGGTTCATTAGGATCATTGAGAACTAGTCTCATATGTCTTCATCTTTCATGAAGCTATTATGAAAGGACATTGGGTTTCTTTAGGATCCTCATTGTTTGGATGCTTTTGATGATCTCAAGAGTAGATTGACATCAATTCCAATCTTGGTTACACCTACCCTAGGTAAATCCTTTGATGTATACACAAATGCATTCGAAGAAGGTAATGGATTTGTCCTTATGTAGAAGGATAAGGTGATAGCATATTCCTCAAGACAATTGAAGCCTCATGAGACATGCTATCCCACCCATGGTCTTTAGTTGTGAGTATTGGTGTTTGCCTTGAAGGTTTGGCATCACTATTTCTTCAGAGAGAAATTGACAATTTGGATTGATCATAAAGGACACTAATATCTAATGAATCAACCATAGTTGAACCTATAGTGATGATGATGATTAGAGGTATTAGCTAACTTTGACTTTACCATCCAATACAGCCCAAGAAAAAGCAATGTGATTACAAATGTTTTGAGTTAGGTGGCTAGTAAACTCGATAACCTTAGGATGTGCTTAAGGGATCTAGTGATTCATTAGTCATGGTAGATGTTTTGGGACTGCTTCATCATAAGGATTGAGTATGTGTACTTGTTTCCTTGTGGTAATGTTTGTTGGAGGAAGATCATCTTAGTTGACTTAAAATGCATCTAGGTAGTGATAAAATGTACCAAAAGCTAAAGAAGTTGTATTGGTTGTTAGGAATGAAGAAGAAGATTAGAGAATTTGTAGCAAAGTGCTTAATCTATCAACACATTAAGTTAGAGCATCAATGACCAAGTGGCTACATTTTCCCTCACATAATTCTAGAAGTGGGAGGTAATTGGAATGGACTTCATTATCAAATTGCTTTGCACTATGAGTGGAAAGGATGCTATCCTTATGGTTTTTGACTTGTTAAGCTTACTTACTTTCTTGATACAAAGAATTTAGCTAGTGCTAAGGCCATGACACTATATTTATCACTAAAATTGTTCAACTACATGACATTCCTACCAAGATTATGTCATATTGTGATGCCAAATTCACCTCTCAATTTTGGCAAACTTTTTGATGAGCGTAGGTAGTAAGCTAAACTTGAGTTTAGCATATCATCCTCAAATAGATGGAAAAGTTGAACAAGTTAACTAGGTGTTAAAAGACATGCTATGAGCATGTACTTTATAGTTTTCAAACTCTAGGATAGACTATTACCATTGGGAGAGTTTGCCTACAATAATAGCTATCAAGCAAGTTTGAAGATGACACCATATGAGATCTTGTATGGTAGACCTTATAAAACACCATTGTGTTGAGATGTAGTTAAGAATAGATACCATATTAGCTCTAACATTATCATTTACACCATAGAGCAAATAAAGGTAATTTGAGAGTGGCTCAAGGCTACTCAAGATCATCAAGTGAGTTATGAAAATCGTAGAAGGAGGCCTTTTGAGTTTACAATAGGAGACAAGGTGTTCATTTGAATCTCTCCACTAAAGAGCTTGATGTGCTTTGGGCGGAAAGGTAAATTGGCATCTCATTACATAGGTCCCTTTGATATTTTGTAGTGTATTGGAGAGGTGGCATATCAGGTGAGTCTACCACCACAACTCTCTAACATGCATGATGTATTCCATGTATTCATGTTGTGATGTTATGTTCCTAATGAAAGCCATGTAGTAGATTGGTCTAATGTGCAACTTAAAACTGATGCCTCCTATGTAAAACATCCAATTAAAATTACATATCACATGGTATGTTAGCTACATAGCAAATTAGTCCCAATGGTGAAGGTCTCATGGAGTCATCATGGTTCTTAAGAATCAACTTTGGGGGGGGGGGGGGGGGGGGGGGGGGGGGGGGCGGGGGGTGTGGTAACAACCTGTATTTTAGTAAAGGCTTCGGAATGGTTGAGGATGGTTAATAATATTAATATTAATTTTTAAATATATATGAATAATTAATTTTTATTAGCATATGATAAATTGTTATTACTCATTTTTACCATTATGCATGATTAATGATTTTTAGCTATCACTAGTGTGAACTAACTAGGTGAATGAGTTGTAGCAGGTTTTCATGAAGGCTATGGCATGAGCATGGTATGGCTATGATGGAATGACATATAACTTATCCATGTAATTTGTAATTTTAATTTTACTTTGGTTACTACTTAGATTAGAGGGAAGGTGGATGATTCATAGGGGTCTTGGAGGTAGATGAGAGAGGATAGCTAGGTTACATTGTTTGGGGGTAGATGGAGGAGGGAAGAAACCTTTAAGTACCACACACTCCCTTAACCTAAAGAATTCTTGGCCTCTTAGCATTTAGTTTGGAGGGCTAATAGTTTTGAGGAGTGTGAAGAGCTTTTTGGTCTAGGGAATAGGTAGGAAGGCTCAAGAAATAGAAGCTAGCAACATCTGGGTGAGTAATCTTGGCCCCCTTTTCATGGTTTTCTTAGTTCACTAGGTTTTGCATAGATCAAGGTTGGATTTTATTTTAATTAATATAAAATATTATAGATCTATCATATTTGGAGATGGGTATTACTTTCAAATTTTGAATATGAATTTTCATTTTTGGATTTTTTGATTTTACTTGATTTATAGTACTTTCTATGACCTTTACCTTTTGACGGTTTAGGATGATTCAAATAGGTATTGGTAAAATGTCCATATCTCTCTTTTTATTTTGAATCAAGTTGTGATCTACCTATTGTTGGATTTCTTACAAAATTATCTATAACTTTGATGAGGGAATTTGATAATATTTGGTTGTAGATAAGAAGCTACATGTTGTTTTTCCAATGCTATCTAGAATCACAACAATTTTAGTAGGGTCTAGAGTTAATAATATATCTATGGTTTTATTGTGTTTATTATTATAAAATTTTAATGTTATACTTAAAACATACCATCTAGATCAAAGTGTAAGAACTAGAAATTATCTTGTGTGGTTAGAGTTATGATTCCATCTTTGGGGGTTTTCTAAATATACATAGAAATCTACTACTAAGATTCATTTGTTAATATATTCATATTTGTAACTAGTTTCTTTAAATTTTTTATGAAACTTAGAAGTGGATGTTATGTTTTCAACTAAAGTGTAAGAACTTAGAAATATGATATTTTGAGAGATTTATATGAGATTTATTATCAGCTGCTCATTCTATCTTTATTTCCGATTGTCTATAATGTTGGATTGATATCTATTACTGTGAATTCATAATGGTTTAAATATTTTTATAGTAACTAAGTATGAATATTATCTTTCATTTTAATCATTAATTAATAATAAAATTGTAGGAATTTTTGAGTTATGAAATTTTTATTTGTGGCTATTTAGTTTGCTTATTATCTTGTTTGAGATGTTGAATTCTAGTGAAGTTGTTTGGAGATGTGTATCATTTTCTAATTTTGATTCTTGGAATTGATATATGTATTTTGAAGTTTTTGTTGGATGTTATTCATTGCAAATTGTTGAAGGAATATAACTTTTAATTGATTATGAAATTTTGGACATTGGGATTGGTATTTTGTTGTACTAAAAATTTTGGATGTTAAAAATTTTACCCAAAATTTTGGGTACCAACAATTTTTAGGGTACTAAAAATTTTGATGAGATCTTGTGCATCAAGGAAAAGAATGGGATGGTAGAGAAAGAAACACTGTCAAATTATAAAATAGAATAACTATAGAATAATAAGTAATACAAAGCTCAGAGCATTGCATAACGTATGTTATTATTCAAAAAAATTTCAAGGACTTTCACCCCTCATTAATGTGTTTGGGTAATGTAGCCAAAAAGAAAAAGCTACAAGAGCAAGATAATGAGCAAGCTAGTACAAGAATATATAGAGTCCCAACATGTAGAATTAAACTACCCACTATTTGTAATATTTAAAGTGGACCCCACTTGTTTTAGTCGAGATGGGGATGGGACATTGTACTGACATCTATTACAAAATAATATTTGAGAAAGCGAATATGATACATTCAACAAATTGAATCCTTTGGCAAAGTCAAAGAGTGTAAAGGGTTTAGGAATGCCCTCATGTTTGAATAGTGGACATGAGGGGTCGAACACCAAAGAATGTCATGCTTGTGAGCGTCTAGCTATAATAGCAATGAACTGAAGTCTACAACAGTGTGAAGAGATAAGTTGCAATAGCATTAGAGAAAAACTACCAAAGGTTGTAATGAAATTGAAAAAGGCACCTTTAGAAGAAACCACAACCAAGAAGATCAACGTAAGTAAGGTAGTGGTCAAGACATGGATCTAAGAGTAGAATCAGGTTATGGTCCACAAAAGTCCTGCAACGAGATTGAAACCCATGAAGAAACTACAAAGGATAAATACCTAACCAAAAACAAAACATGGAATCTGAAAATGGTTAGAATCTAGAGAACAACAAAAAAGAACTATAAAGTAAGGTTTAGAATTTCCTAGGCAATGAGATAGAGAAAAAAATTTAGGATACTAAAAATTTTGATGAGATCTTGTGTGTCAAGGAAAAGAATGGTATGGTAGAGAAAGAAACACTATAAAACTATAAAATAGAATAACTGTACAATAGTAAGTAATAAAAAGCTCAAAGCATTGCATAATGTATGTTATCACACAAAATGTTTTTGGGGACTTTCACCCCTCATTAGTGTGTTTAGGCAATGTGGCCAAGTAGCAAAAGCTGCAATAGTGAGAGAATGAGCAAGCCAATACAAGAATATATAAAGTCCCAACTTGTAGAATTAAACCACCCACTACTTGCAATAACTAAAGTGGACCCCACTGGTTCCTTCTGAGATGGGGGTGGAACATTGTACTGATATCTATTACAAAATAGTATTTCAAAAAGTGAACATGATACATTCAACAAATTGGATCTTTTGGCAGAGCTGAAGGGTGTATAGGGTTTATGGTTTAGGATACTAAAAATTTTGGGTACTAAAAATTTAAGGTTACTAAAAATTTTATATTACTAAAAGTTTTGGGTACTAAATATTTTAGGGTACTAAAAATTTTGATGAGATCTCGTGCATTAAGGAAAAGAATGGGATGGCAAAGAAAGAAACACTGTAAAATTGTAAAATAGGATAACTATAAAATAGTAAGTAATAGAAAGCTCAAAGCATTGCATAATGTATGTTATTACACAAAACGTTTTCAGGGACTTTCACCCATAATTAGTGTGTTTGGGCAATGCAGCCAAGTAGCAGAAGTTACAAGAGTGAGAGAATGAGCAAGCCAGTATAAGAATATATAGAGTCCCAACTTGCAAAATTAAACCACTGACTACTTACAATAATTTCCACTCGTTCTAGCTGAGATGGGGGTGGGAAGTTGTACTGACATCTATTACAAAATAGTATTTCAGAAAAAAAACATGATACATTCAACAAATTAGATCTTTTGATAGAGCTGAAGGATGTAAAGGGTTTAGGAATGTCCTCATGTTTGAATGGTGGACATGAGGGGTCTAAGACCAAAGAATGTCATGCTTGTGAGTGTTCGGCTATAACAGCAACGAACTGAAGTTTACAACATTGTCAAAGAGATAAGCTACAATAATGCTAGAGAGAAAATACCAGAGGTTTTGACAAAATTGAAGAAAGAACCTTCAGAAGAAACCACAACCAAGAATATCAATGTAAGTAGGGTGGTGGTCAAGACATAGATCTAAGAGTAAATTCATGCCATGGTCTACAAAAGTCCCACAATGGGATCAAAACCTGTGAAGAACTTACAAAGGATTAATGCCTAACCAAAAATAAAAAATGGAATCTAAGAATGGTTAGAATCTAGAGAACAACGAAAAAGAGTTGTAAAGAAAAGTTCAAAATTTCCTAGGTAATGAAATAGAGAAAAAAATTTAAGGTACTAAAAATTTTGATTAGATCCTGCGTGTCAAGGAAATGAATGGGATGGCAGAGAAAGAAACACTGTAAAACTATAAAACATAATAACTATAGAATAGTAAGTAATAGAAATCTCAAAGCATTGCATAATTTATGTTATTACACGAAACATTTTCAGGGATTTTCACCCCTCATTAGTATGTTTGGGCAATGCAGCCAAGCAGCAGAAGTTGTAAGAGTAAGAGAATGAGCATGCCAGTACAAGAATATATATAGTCCCAACTTGTAGAATTAAACCACCCACTACTTGTAATAATTAAAATGCCCACTACTTGCAATAATTAAACTACCCACTACTTGTAATAATTAAATTACCCACTACTTGCAATAATTAAACCGTACACTACTTACAATAATTAACCCACCCACTACTTGAAATAATCAAAGAATCCACTAGTAATAATTAAATCGCCCACTACTTGCAATAATTAAACCTTCCACTACTTGCAATAATTAAAGTGGATCCCACTCGTTCCAGCCTAGATGGGGGTGTGACATTGTACTAACTTCTATTACAAATTTAGGGTATTAAAAAGTTTGATGAGATCTTGTGCGTCAAGGAAAAGAATGGGATGGTAGAGAAAGAAACATTGTAAGATTGTAAAATAGAATAACTATAGAATAGTAAGTAATAGAAATCTCAAAGCATTGCATAACATATATTATTACATAAAACATTTTTGGGGACTTTCACCCCTCATTAGTATGTTTGGGCAATGTGGCATAGTAGCAGAAGTTGTAAGAGCAAGAGAATGAGCAAGCTAGTACAAGAATAAATGGAGTCCCAACTTGCAGAATTAAACCACCCACTACTTGTAATAATTAAACCATCCACTACTTGAAATAATTAAAGTGGACTTGAAATCTTGGAGGATTTGAATTTATTGAATTGGATTTTGTTGGATTTTTGGACCATTGGATTTATTGTGACATGATAGATTGTTGATCTTGGAATTGTTGCAGAACATGTTAGATTTTGGAATTTT
The DNA here is from genome assembly GCA_015680685.1 of Gnetum montanum. Lineage (NCBI taxonomy): Eukaryota > Viridiplantae > Streptophyta > Gnetopsida > Gnetales > Gnetaceae > Gnetum > Gnetum montanum. The sequence continues at coordinate 1,354,146 of MNCI01003660.1, read as the reverse complement.
GGATGACATGTTGGATTGATGGTCCTTTTGTTGGCTTATATATGTTAAGTCCCTCCACCATCAATTTTAGTTTGCTATATTTTGATGATTGTGAGATGGTTGGATGATGCCATGATTTGATTATTTTCCATGTGTTTAGATGATGGAGCTAGCACCAAGTGTGTGGCCAATTGGAGATGAGGCTTCCTAGAGATGATTTTTTTCATTGATTTCCATTTTCAATACACTAGTGTGGCTCTCATTGCAGACCCCATTTGGTAGGAGATGGTGATACATGGCTCATTGGTCTTGTTTGATGCCTTCCAAAGTCTAGAGGTGGGTATCCATAGGGGCACCTCTAGCACCGATACGTTTGGAAACCTTGGTGAGGAATCCAGAGGGACCACCTTGGTTTGAATCTTGGTGGGGATCCATAGGGACCACCTTGATTCATTGAGACTAATAATAAATCCATGCACATGGTAATTTGATATTTTGTTTAAAAATTTATTTTGAAAATTGAAAAGTATTCATGACAACTTGATAAACATTAACATTGAGTGTGATACATGCTAGCCTCCTTGTTTGCTCAATTGAGGGATGGAGTGGATGGTTATTGGTTTTAGACTATTATGATGATTAAATGAATTGATTCCATTCTTGATGGTTGTTTGTGATGGCTGTGTGTTTGGATATTATTTGCATTGATAAATGTATTGCACTAGATTTTTGACATATTTGCAATGGATGATATTAGATGTTGTAGTGGTTGTATGTTTGGATATGCTTTGCTTTGATTACTTTGTAGGTTGCGATGCCCTATCTAGCCTTGATTAGACCTATCCTTGATTCAATAGGAAAATGGTGCCAAGGATACTGACTTAGAGGTAGCTAATATTATTATTTTATGTACAGGTATTTTGAGCTAGAAAGAGCATGGAGTACATGTGGTATCTAGGAGATGCTCATAATACAAGATGAAATTATATGTTATTCATAAGTAGATGTATATTAATTTGATTTTTGTGTTTGATCTTTTATAGTAGATTTGTATGAATTATGGATGAGTACTTATCATTTTCCTTTATGTAAATGTTTTGGATGAGATAGATATGGAATTTAAAATATAATTTATTTAAGATTTTTTTAGTGGATTCTTATAATTTAAATTACTTGTATATATATTCATCTTAATATTAAAAGATATAATTTGTTTCCCATTGATGAGTGGCGAGGTACCCCTACACTCAACCATACGAATATGAGCGTTACACACGTGATCCGGTCGAACTCCGCATACTAAGTGCCTACACGCCTCATGGAACACTTAAGGTTAATCATTCATTGTCTTCCCAGGCTTACTTGTATTTGTCATGGTTGTATGGTTAAGTAAGTCTGAGGTATGTGATTTTTATATCTTTTCTGTTTTATCTCCTATGCTAATGAGGTGAAGGGTGAAGAGACTAATTAACTAACTTTAACTAACTAACTAAGCCTTAATTAACCTAGCATCAGTATCCATTCCCACTTACCGTTCACACCCTAAACCAATGCAACCTTGGTTACGAAATGCTATTCGTTGCTGGGATCACCAAGTCTAATGCACGTGCTCCAAGCAGTCGTATTGAATGCACTTAACTATGGGAGAAGGGTTGAGAGAGATTTAATTACTAATAAAGCATTTAAATGATAAATAATAAATAACAGTAAATAAAGTCCTATTTATCGCGGCCCATGTGATATTGTGTCCCATCATACCCCCATGACTAAATAAAAACTCATCCTTGAGTTCCTTACAACATATTAGGATGGTATGGGATTATTAACTCAAAATGAAACTAATGGGATGACATGTGAATGGATCATCATTACAAGATAAGACAAAACTGGTGTTCATGAAAAAAGAGTGAACACTTTATACATTTGACACCAGGCCTTATTTGGCAACTGAGAAAGAGAGAGAGAGAAAGAAGTTCTGTTGTTGCCAAAGCCAAGATTGCACCTTTTGTTATCCATCCATAAGCACGCCATCGATCTTGCTCCTTGCATAGCTCCTTCAGCACTGTTCCATTCCAAGTATTCTCTCTAGATCCAATCCCTTGTTGCATGATTGCCATCTACACACACAACACAGTCTTAATATTAGCAAGGGTAAATGAATCACAGTGTAGTTGATACCTTACTTCAGTGAAAGTTCCATTGGCTGAGTTGTGGTATGGCTTATGTGTGTCTAGAGATATATTCCTGATAACTATCAAAGGTGTAGGGGTTAGGAGAAAATCGAAAAAATTGGACCAGGACCCCCATGACTAAGAGCGAACCTCCAGTAGCGATAGAATGGAGAAAGAAAAGGAATAAGAAAGATACCCAGAAAGAGACAACTATAACATCGATGCAATGGATGTCAAGATGGAAATGAAAAAAATAATATAGATTGCAAAAATGTTAGGGGAAAGAATTTACTTGGTGCATCAAATAGGAATGCTAGTGGGTCCTCCCCAAAGTAGGTTCATGCCTTTAATGCCCTAACAAACCCACATTCAAAGAGTCTGTAGGCTCTGGGAATGTCATTTGAAACAAGAGTTAAAGTCTTAACTGCAAGAATTTACCAAAAAGAAAATAATGCATCAACCAAAATATACACTAA
>MNCI01003660.1:1257448-1351262 GCA_015680685.1 Gnetum montanum | reverse complement strand
CTTTGTTATTTTTATTTGCTTAGCTTCTTGATAATTGGGTAATGTCGAAATGGTAAGAAAAATCAAGAAGAAAACATCCAAGCACCCAAGAGAACGACCAACAAAAATGCGTCAAGTTCCCTTGAAGCCACACCCTTTTCAATCCTTGAGTCCTTCCTTAGTTTGAGAAATGCCCAGTCACAGATTCGTTATAGTTCTTATTAGAAAGGGACTATACATTTCCAAGTTGAGAGAGACCATAGAATTGGTGGATGCATGGATGAAGTCGAATCATTTCCTGTCCTATTAAAAGAACCATACCTTAGTATCAACATCATAACTTAAAGGTAAAAACCAAACATTAGCAATCAATAGGAAAATAGTTCATACCATCATGAAGAACACTTATTGAATGAAAAACTTGACAAGATGGATAATACACACACAAAAAATGAAAAATGTATAAACGATGTTGTAAAACAAAAACAAGAAAAGCTAAATAAATTTGTAAAAAAAAATATGTAAAAAAAAATGTGTAAGAAAAAAATGTGTAAAACAAAAACTTAAAAAGAACTGAGGGCCTTGAATGATCAGCATAGGTGGCCATCTCCCCCATGACTGAATGGAAGGGGAGAGATCCAAAATAATGAATGCCTATTTGAATTTCTTAGAAGCATCCAACTTCTCCTGATTGATGTTTTCAGGTTAAGGAATGGAAGTTGGTGATGCTCATATTCCAATGTATCTATGCTTTCGTTATGGGCATGAGTTGTTCCCCCAGTTCATTCCATGCATGTTGGTCAGTTGCTCTTTCGATTAGCTATCAACCATGGGGTGTCCACTTGTTATGTGGTTACTACATATAGGCACCTTGTATCAGAGTTTCTAGGGCACACCAGTTGCATGTAGGAGATGTTGAGCATTCCTCCATGTCATCATCCTCAGAGTCATTGTATGTGATGCATGGAACTTTCTTCTTCTTAATCTTTCCATAAATTTTTACCTTAGATATTTCCAAGGAAAGATCATGGATTCCTAGGCATGTGTCTATTGTACTTAGCCATGCCCTTCCCATTATAATTGGGAATTCCCCTTCGTTGTTGTTGACTTCTATCACTAGGAAATCAGCTAGGTATGACCAACCATACATAGTGGTAATGATGTCCTCCACCAATCCCAAGGGAATGGTGATTGACTGGTTATCTAGCTCTAGTTGAATATTTCTCTTCTTAAATGGAGGCAGGTTCTAGGCTTTATACATTTCTCGTGAGATCAAGTTGACTTCAGAACCTGAGTCAAGAAGAGCCTTATGAGGTTCGTTCCTAGTGATTTAAAGGTAGATTAAGGGACTTCCAGAGTCATAGAGTTTCTTAGGAAGGTGGCCTACGTTGATACAGTCAGTAATGGTATGTGTTAACATAACCGTATACGTAAAGCTTTGTTTTTGGTTTGAAGGGAGCTCCGAAGCCTTATGTGTTGGAGGAGCATACACAGACTCAACCGCTTGTGGTTGTGAGAGCTTGTCTAGGCTTTTGGTTCTAAAGAAAGGTCTTCTCTTCTTATGGTTGTTAGAACTAGCAGTGGGTTGAAGGTTTACAGCTCTCATAGCATTATGTTGCTGCGGTTAAGTGGGGAGTTCCCCTTGCATTTTTGGAGTAGGAGGTAGTGGAACTACTGGCATAAGAGAGGTGAATGGATTCAGAGGATGGTATGCATGTGGTGTGTCTCCTAGAGGAGAAGGAGTCCTTCTAAAATACTCCCAAACTTGGTAGTGACGTTGTGGGGTTGTATGACCTATAGATTCACTTGGAGAAACTGACTACTACACGTAATAGCCATATGGGTCTAGTTGCTGGTAAGGGTATTGTTGTCTAGGCAGTGGCATCCCCCATGACTGTGGGTGTTGCCACTACTGGTGTTGCCTAATAGGTTGTGGTGGAGTTCCACTTGGATAGTACATTAATGGTTGGTGGAACTGCCTCGAGTTACCTTGGGGATAAGGTAACCTTCAGGGTTCCTGCTGTTTGCTAAGTCTTGGGTTGAGTGCATACACCCCGAGCTCTTGTAGATGTGAGATTATTGGGCAACATTCCTTAGGATGGTCATATTGGCAGATCTCACATCCACCGTCATTGTCTATGTCCAAATCCACAACCTCATTGGTGATAGTCATTTTCCCTTACCCTTGTCACGTGCATGGCCTGAATCTCTTCATTTTTGCTTATCCTTGTCACTACTTCATTCCTCCTTAGATTCCTCTACAATATTTAGGATAGTTTCAATTTTACTATCTAAGGAGCTCCATATTTCATCTACCTTAGCTGACACTTCCATTCTTAACTTCTGAAGGAGCAAGGTTTTTCTATTCACCAACTCTTCGAGTGGTGACTCATCCTCTTCATCGCAGAATCTTACTCCCTTCTTTCGGAGGGAAGGATTGCAGTTATATTTTTCTGCGGTTTCTCTTTTCCATAGCTCCCCTTCTTCTTTAGCTACTTGCTCCAACAATCTATGAATTTCATGGAACCTAAGTTCTGATAATCTCCCTTGGGCATATGTCCCAAGGGTTCTCCTTGTTTCATGTCTTAGCCCATCTACGAGGTAGTAGAGTTGATCTTGTTGTGAGTAACCATGGCCCAGGCAACGATGTAGCAATGCATAATATTGGCCCATGACAACATCCAAGGGTTCGTGATTACCCTTCTTCCATCCTTGGATCTGGTTATGCAAGTCGGACACTTTGGAGTACGTTTGGTATTTATCATTGAACAAATCTAACATCGTACTACATCTCCTAATGGTTTCCGGTTCTAACGACTGGTATCAACTCTCTGCTTCTTTTATGAGTGTTCTAGGAAACAACTTTAATTGTTGCCACTCGTTCTCAATATTTTGCAAGGTGCAGGCATCATGGAATGCTTGTAAATGATTTTGCGGATCAATGTTATATCCCCCTTCAAAGCGTGGGATATTATTCATATCTAATCTCTTGATCTAGCTATCTTTTTGATGCCTTGTTAGTATTCTCATAGCCTCCGTAATATCTAGCATACTTTAGGTGGAAATTAGGGGTTCGTCATGATCATATCTTTCATAACGTCTATGATGCCTACGTTCTTTCCTACTTTCCCTTTTTTCATGCCTTGATTCTCTTCATTGCCCTCGTACTTGCTCTCAACTCTCTCGTTGAGGTCTCTCATTTTGCTTATCCTTATCCTCACTATTATGCTCTTTATGACTATGCCCTGATGTGGAAGGAGAGGGTGAATGATGTGATGAAGGGAAAGAAGAAGGAGAGCCATCGCCATGGTGATGTCTCCTACCTTCTCTTTGGTGGCTTCGGCCCCGATCGTGATGACGATCTGAGTGCCTATCCTTGTCATGTGTTTTTGTTCCCTCAGTGAATAGTTGGCATTCACAGGGATCAGAACTAGGGTTATGTATCATGGAGCATAGGTTATGATACCCCACATCCTCACTATTGTTAGGAGGGGGAACATCATTTGATGGAGAACCCATTATAAGTGGTTTGCCATCTCCAATGTCACTTAGGATGTGCAAGACCCCTTTGCCCTTTAACAATGTATGGTGGCTCTCCTGCCTCAAGTCCCTTAAATGTTGTGCTGCTGTGGGATGGTAATCCCTTGTGTCAAAATCACCTATAACGTATTTAGTGTATAGCTATGTCATGCCTATCTGTGCAAGAGCATGAAGAAGCATGTCAGGGACTGCCCGATCTGGAGGTAACACTATGTTACCTTGCAAATCTCTCCAATGCAGTTGTTCATCCTGATAGAGGATAAAGGTCAAATTGACTATATACTCATTAGGATGAGTATATACCACCCGATACTATTGAGGAACTAGTAGATTTTGATTATATGTTTTAGACTGCCGACTATTTCTTGTATGATCTCTAGGTGGTGAAGTGCTTTTCTTCAAAGAAGAAGACATTGTTATTTTACTCGATGTGCTGATTAACCGTTATATAATTTTTCATTTAATTAATCCTAAGGCTTTGTTTAAGGTCCCAATGATGTGGATAATTTCCTATGTTCTACTTAGTGCACAAACACTTAGTCCCTGGCAACGTTGCCAATGATGAGTGGTGAGGTACCCCTACAATCAACCATACGAATACGAGTGTTACATGTGTGATTCGATTGAACTCCGCAGAATAAGTGCCTACATGCCTCATTCAACACTTAAGGTTAATCATTCGTTGTCTTCCCAAACTTGTATTTGTCATGGTTGTATGGTGAAGTCTAAGGTATGTGATTTTTATATCTTTTCTTTTTTATCTCCTATGCTAATGAGGTGAAGGGTGAAGATACTAATTAACTAAATTTAACTAACTAACTAAGTCTTAATTAACCTAGCATCAGTATCCATTCCCACTTACCGTTCACACCCTGAACCAATGCAACCTTGGTTACCAAACACTATTTGCTATTGGGATTACCAAGCGTAATGCACATGCTCGAAGCGGTCATACTGAATGCACTTAACTATGGGAGAAGGGTTGATAGAGATTTAATTACTAATAAATCATTTAAATGATAAAAAATAAATAATAGTAAATAAAGTCCTATTTAGCCTATTCAATGCACTGCAAGGTTTATCCAAGAAGTTCGTCTTTATTTTCGTACACAAACTTGTGTTCAGGTACAATATTTGCTCGAATAAATATCCATTCACTTTGGAGATCCTACTATGGGCACATGGAAATTATTCTATCTCTGGAGAGGTAAAACTACCCGAGTTTCACTACGGTCTAGGCCTAGATTGAGAAACAAGGGAGAGCTGCCTCTTATTTATAGATTTGGTAGCGCACCGTGATATCACGGCAGACGCGATATCGTTTATGCAATATCGTGGCCCATGTGATATCATGTCCCATCACCTATTATCTTGTCTTTTAATCTCTTCTTCCTTTTGATCATGGCTTAACCATACTTCCTTTCACTACATTAGAAAAAAAATATTTCATTACTATGCCATAACCAATCTTTGGTATCAAATGTTACCCCACGTAATGCTCTTTGTCCTAAGGGTATGAAGGAGGGTGTTACAACATCTTTGGTGTGTATGATCTTTGTAGAGTTTGTTATGCTTATACTAGTATGTACTCTATGGCTATTTTGATTTGGTATATTTTTATGATTTTTCCTAGAGACTTTATGATGATGTTAAGCTTTGAAATGCTTAGATGCATGGATGTTATTATGTATATTTTAATATTTTACTCTATATATATATATATACACACACCATCCAGAACATGTGCACTAATACTATTATTAAGTTTGATAGGATATCATGAGGATTAGTTGGGAGCATGGCATGTCATGTGATTAATGGTTTATTTAATTATGTTCCTTGAGCACACATTGTGACCCTAGTAGTTATGTAGTTCAATAATTTTATATGTATGCATGTATGTTTATGTATTTATTTATTAGATTAGTTTTATTTTATTATTTATAAGAGGAGATTTGAATATATTTTTTTAGTATGATGGATTTTATGGTATTTTTTTCCTTTTTATTTTTTAAAAATGTGTTGGAGTTATGTGAGTGAGGGAGGAAGTTATATTTTATGATGGTAAAAATTTCTAGGAATTATTCTTTTAGTTATGTGTTAGTTTGGGTAATTAGAGTCCTTCTTCCATTTCATGATTCTTAGGGCAATCTACATTTAAGTTTCCATGGTTCAATTCTTTCACAAACTTTGATGATTCAATGTTGTGGGAGGTTGGAGCTAGGAAGAGTGAGTGACTTTTGTAGCAGTTATGTAGATTACTTGGAGCTTTGTGGTTTGCTTTCTTCTCTTCTAGTTTTTCATCATTTAGATTTGAAAGTGACTTATCTTGACTTCTTCCCCATTTATGGTTATAGGTTTTGTGCACATTCATGGGATAGACATTGTTTATTTTTACTGTATGATCCTAATGCTATTTGTTGATTGATGGGCTTTGTTTTGAATGGATAGAAAGTTGCTTGGATTGATTTTGTGTGCATAATTTTTAATTAATTATATTACTATTTTCTCTGATTTTTTATGTAGGTTTTGTAAGGATTTTATTAGTAATTTTGTAGAATAGGTTTTGCAAATTAATCTCAAAGAAAATATAGAGACTTTAATATTTTTATTATGAATTTTATATAGTTATTATGTTGATCCATAGAATATCTAATTCTATTTTTTTTCTTCATGGAGCTAGGATTTCTAGATATTTTCATTACCATAATAGATAATGTGTAGAAAAATGTTCATATCATTGGCATATGTTTGAGTTAGAATTTTTTCTATAGTTATTTCCTTGGATTAAATGGGTATTGCTTGGTCTGAATCTTGGTTGATTATGGTCTTCTCTAACAATTAATTGGGATCTTTATCTTACCTTTTGACCTCCTAGACCCTTGTTGTGTGTATTCTTTCATGACTTGATTTCATGAAACTTCATTTTGGGATCTTGATCCCTAATTCATGCTTCTTGGTAAAGTGGTTATTTCATGGTTTGATCATTGATCCATATATGGTTGTTAGTTGTTGGTGACTTGGGTCTTCCTATTGTTGTGGCTTAATTAGTTCTTTTGGAATTTATGGTTAAATATTTTTCTTCTTATATTAATTAGCATATTAGGTTATTATTTGGGATTTTTGAGATCTCTTTGGATGATGGTTTTGGTTCTTCATTTGTGGATGAAATTCCATGAGATTGATTTTGGTTTGATGGTGTTATGCTATAATTCAAATTGGTATCCTTATAAGGATTTCTTGGTTTGATGAATCTCTTTGATGATATGGATTCCTTTGTTTTGGTTGTTACCTCCACTATTAGTTTGATTTTTCCTAGTTGTATGTATGTTGGTTTTTTGGATGATGGAGCTAGCACTAAGGTTGTGTAGTTGATTAGAGATGGATTCCTTCAGATGGTTTGATGATTTTTTTTCTTCTGGAATGCATCAATGTGGCTTTCATAGGAGGTCCCATCCTATGTGAAAGGATGATTTTATGGCTCATTTATCCTTTTATGATGTGCTACTAGAATGGTGGAAGTGATGTCCTCGGTGACTCATCTAACATGAGTATGTTTGGGAAATATTAGAAGTGATTTCCTAGGTGATGCTTAATGTTCTAGTTGAGATTAATAATAAAATCCATGCACATGGTAATTTGATTTTGGTTTTAAAATCTGGTAAGTACACATCAAAACATGACATACAATTTCAAACTAAGTGTAGTACATGATAGCCTCCTTGTTTGTGGTGATGATTGGAGTGGATAAATCATGGTTTTGGCATAGTTTGATGAATATATTTTTGGATGTTTGTTTGTGTCCTTGTTTGAGTTACCATGTGTTGCAGGCTGCCATGCTCCTTCAAACTCTCCTAAGATCTATCCATTTAGCGATTTGAGATGGTGCCAATGTTTCACGCTCAACTTTATATTGATAACCCATTTTATTGGTAAGTTGATTAGTTTGGGAGGAGATGGAAGATCTTGGATGATTTACTTAGATGTTTGAGCTTGTTGATATGTTTTTATTTTATAGCCTTGGGTCATTTATATATTTGGCTTCTAACATTGTACTAGACATTGTGTCTCTTATTTTTCCATTTTCGATATAGGGATTACATATGGATTAGGCTAGTGATACTATGCTTCTAATAGTCATGTTTTGGAGATTTAGTTTTGTAGTTTATGTTAATATATTTTTTGTATATATATATATATATATGTTTTATGTAATTCTATATTTATGTTTTTTTCTTCCATTGTTAATTTTTCTTATTTCTTTCCTACCTTTGGATCATGGCTTCTTTCTAGGTTTTTTTTTATTTCCTTTCACTATGAGATCATTTACTTTCATGTTCCTTACCACCACCAATTATTTAGTTAAGGGTTTTACTTAACATAATGCTCTCCAACCTAATGTCTATGAAGAAGAGTGTTATAATATGCTATTATTTATTTGGTTACTTAATATTTGTTTGATTGTTTAGTGTTAATATTTGTGGATGTAGCAATCCCTATACATGGTTGTCTAGCTTACTTAATTCTTGATTCCAAAATCCTTAAGAGAGTATTTGTAATTTATTCTTTTACTTAATCTTGTAGAATAAGTTTTTACTTCCTAGATGAAATTGGTTTTTCTACTTAAGAGAGTATTTGTTTTTACTTCCTAGATGAAATAGGTTCTTATGATTAGTGACTAAAGAAGCTAATGCTTAGATTGAAATTTATGTTTTTTCTAGTGTTTGTTAAGTTGGGAATTTTATATAATATCTAAGCTATTAGTTTCAACTAGTATTTTTGTAATTTGTATGTCCTTTGATTATCATGTATATACTTTGTACTTGCCTAACTTTGATGCAAGCCCAATTTACTTTGTTATTTTATTTTAGTTGCTAATTGGTAATGTTAATATAATGTTTAATTATTGGACATTATTTTTGAATTGATAGTGGCTTGTTTGTTTTGCTATTATAATATTATTTTAGTTAACATATATTTTTGGCTTGAACATTAGGAATAACAAATTATCATTATTTAGTGAATAGGTTAGGTTTTGTGAATAAGGGAATATTGGCATTGCAATTTTATATTTAACATATTTTTTAATTTTTATTCTCCTTTATGTTTGTCATTTGGATTCCTACTATTTTTTCTATAAATTTTAGTTACAATCTAATTTTCTAAGTAGTACCTTTCTAGCCTAAGCCTAGATTAGGAGCTGTTACAAGAAGGAAAAACATTGTCAACCTTTACATGTTACATAAATGGAAGAGAGGAAGTAGTGGATATGAAATACTTTCTAGTAAAATAATGAGAAGGGAAAATTGTAGGGGATGTCAAGGAAATAGAAAAAAGAACAAGAATTGGGACTTGAAGAAAGATAGCTTGATTGGAGGGGTGGAGTGATGGCTATAAATGAAATGAATGAAGGGATAGAGAAAGGGGTGAGCTTCATACCAAAGATATAATAGTTGATCAAGAAGAGATAGGCTTGGAAAAAAGAATAGGATTTCTATATAGATGAGACATGTAATACCCTCTTTCTAAATAATTCTTTTTAGTTCGTATGTCTTGTGGCATAAACCCTTGATGTGTTGTTTTGCTAGCCTATGTCTTGTGTTTATACCTTGTATCTTGGTGTGCCATGCTTGTGATTTGTACCTTTGATTTAGTTACATGGTTGAGCTATGTGCCTTATAATTGGTTTTATAAGATGAACTTTATAGTTTTAATTATTTTACCTTAAGCATATGTGCACTAATCCTCTTGTTAGAGCTTTTGCTAAATAGGTATCAAGTATTGGGTGGTTCATTAATATATTTTGACATCCTTTTATAATTGTTTAGTATTTGATTAAAATATTTTATTTTCTAGAGTGGTAGCATGGGGTGCTACCCTCCTAGGTGAGTAAATCTGGATTTGAACCTTAGACTTTGGGTGGCATATGGCTTTTATATAAATTTTCTAGATGATACCTAGGGATTCTTGGGGGACCAACATTAGGTATAGATCCTTTTTGAAATAGAAATTATTTTTTTAATTTTAGTTTTCGGATACATGTATTTTTCTATGATTTTTAGTCAACCATTAACATCACCTATTAGCTAGATCCTAGCATGTCCTTATGGGTATAAATTCCAAACAAACCTTTCATTAAAGGTCATTCATTTGCTTCATTGACATCTAGAAGATAAAGCTAGAGAGGGAGACCCTACTAATAGGAGAGGAGTCTTAATCAAGCTTGTGCAATCCTTATAGATCTACATAAGAATTTTTATTTTTAAGTTTTCATTCTAAATATCATTTAGAATTGATCATTAACTTATTGTCTTCACTTAGGGTTGGAGTTTGTTTAGGGGATGTAAACCACATGAGGATTTCTGGTTGTAATACTTCTAGCTAGGTAGGAAAATTTATTATAATGCTTATTTTCATGTTTTTAATACAAATTTTATAGGTCAATCTCCTTGGGTTTCTAGCTTGTTTTAGACTTTTTGAACTTGATTTCTCCTTTGGAAACTTATGTCTAAAAGAAAATTCTTTTTATGATGTCAGCATGGATATTAAGATGCTTTCTAGTGGTTATATGGTCATCATGACTTTTATCACAGCTTGGACCAGGGATTGCAATGTAAGTCATAATGTTCTATGAGGACTATGTGGAAATGCAAACATAGGGAATAGATGAAGGAAAGGATTGTTTAAGTTATTTTGGCTTTGGACATTAAGTTTTGACACCAAAAGCATAGTTTTGACTTGTCAAATTGAAGAGAGAGAAGAAGAATTTCTAACGAAAATATATTTTGTTTTAGAAGTTATTATTTGAGAAATATAAATTCAACATGATTTTATTTTGACCTCTAATACATGATCAGTTACATTTTCTCAGCATTTTAGTTATTAATTTTTTTGTATATTAATTCTACTAGCATTTTTTATTTTCTATATGGTAATTCTTGTGTATGGGCTATTTCACGAGAAGCGTCTTTCTAGTTCTAGTAGAGATAGCATAGAGGAAGTGGCTAGTTGATTTCAAAGGAATCTAAAGATGTTCTACAACCCTTCACTATTTGTAGTAGTGAAGTCCTTATGTTTATGGCCTTTAGGGTGCTTATAGGAGGATGTGTCTATGGCTTTTAATAAATGAAAAAAACTGAGGTGGTATTCTAGCTAACATCAATACCAAATTTAAGAAACATTAAATAAGTACTACAGGAATATTTTATTCAATTTGGTAAATAATAAATAATTCCTACATAAATAATAAAAGTGATAATTTATGACTAGAAAGTCCTTCACAACAAACAATTTTGCTACCTAGGTTTATTGCTCTAATTAGATGATGAAATTGATAAAAACATAAGAAATATGAATAAGGAAAGATGATCCAAATGGAGACAAGATACTAGTGTTTTATATTATAAAAAAATCCTAATAAAACTAATGGAAAAATTTTATAAGATAGCAGTTAGACCTGCTATCTTATATCGTGCTGAGTGTTGGGTAGTAAAAAAGAGGCACCAATAACAAGTTACAGTAGTAGAAATGTAAATACTTGGATGTTGAATGTTACTATAAGAGATAAATTGCATAATATAGACATTCGAGAAAGATTTGGATTGACTTCTATTTTAGATAAATTGTAGAAATGATGTTTTAGATGGTTTGAACATGTGGAATAAAAATCCATAGCAATCCTATAAGAAATGGTTGTTGCATTACTATTACAGGACATCCATCCAAAGGAAGACCAAAAAAGACATGATAAAAAACAACTGAAGAGGATCTAAAGAAATTACAAATAAATAAATATCTAGCTATTCATAAAGATAAATGACAAAAATAAAAATCAAAAATCAAAAAACTCATATAACCAATCCTATTTTGTTGGGATAAGGCTATGAGGAGGACAATGATCTTATTAATTTTTATTATCTTGTAATTTAATTTTCAAAGTAATAACTTTCAATCCTAAGCCTATATTAGCAGGTCTTACAATTCGGTATCATAGCTAAAGCTTGGATAAATATTTTTGTATTTGTGATGTAATGATGCTTCTAAGAAGAGTTGTCAAGGCCTCAAATAAGGTAAATCCTAAACAATCCTACAAGGAAGTCTTGTAAGATGACTTGTACATGAAATGTTCACTTATTTGAGAAATCAAACTTATCAAGTGTAGTTAGTGATCATTAAAATAATAATAAGTCTACCAATGATGGTAGAAGACCTGTATCATCCTAGTTCTTTAAACCTAGGATCTTAGGTTGTTAATTATTTTCTTATGCTAAGTTATATTACCACAAGAGTATATTTTGAAACCTTTATATTACTAGTGAGTTATGCTAGGATCTTAGGTTGTTAATTATTTTCTTATGCTAAGACCTGTATATTACTAGTGAGTTATGCTAGTGTATTGTAATATCTTTTCTTTTATGTTTGTTAAATTAGAGTTGAGACCTTTCAAATAATGCTCTATGATATTCTTGTATATCTTGAGGTTTGAATGTTTGACTCCTTGTTATCATGTGCTTTGAATACATTGGTATTTTATTATTATTATGATTCTCTTTGGTTTTATTTTCTAAATATCTTACTACTTATATTGCTCCTAAGTTAGATAGGCTAGAAAGATTGGGGTGGCCCATTTCTACCATTTATTTATGTTTTATTTAAATTTTTGCATATTTTATTTTATTTTAGTATTTTGGAATAAAGTGAAAATTTGGTTAAAAATACATTTTAAATGAATATTTTGGGTTTATTCTAGTTATTCTTTTATTTTATTTTGAAACCTATTCTTGAACATATGGGTTTCTTCTAGTATTTTCTTAGTGACTATAACCTCTTAATTGAGCATGTGACCCTTTGTAAATTCATGTTACCTATTTTTAGAAAATGATTATTAATTCTTTATTCTTGAAATTATTAAAATCCTATTTTTGTGGCTATAAATACTTGGCAGTGTTAGTTATCTTAGCATCAATTGTGCTTTTTGCTCTCTTCCATTCTCTTTCTTGTGGCTATGTGTGGTGGATCTCTTAGAGATCTTTAGATTTGAACTTGTTCTTGCTTGGTGAAGCTTTGTTAATATCTTAAGTTAGAGGAAATATTTTTGATTCCATCAATTCTTATCTTCTTACATCTGCTTTCCTTTTATGATGGTTTACATTAGTAATCTAATCATATTGCATATGTTGTTGATCTAATCCATATTTTTGTTGAATCATTCTATAATTTATTATTTTCATAACTTTTTATTTTGCATCTTTACATATTTTTTCACTTGTGTCATCTACTTCTAAAGGAAGTAGTGATAGTGGTCTTTAGGTGTGTCATGAATCTAGGGATCAAAATGAAAGCTTTGGTGGATTTCTAGCATGTTTTCTAGAGCGGAAACATCCATATGATATCTAATATCAATAACAATATTTTATGGTAGTGGCTATCTAACATTCTAGGCATGTATGAGTGTGCTTCTATTGTTGAAAAGCTAGGAAATCTAACCTCTAGTGTTTATCAATTTTCAAGGTTTGCAAAAAAGGCTACTATTGTAGAAACATGTAGGTAATTACCATGAAACTAATTTAGAGGATTCTATCAATGTAGTGGTGTGTTACATGAATGGACTTATTATGGTGAAGTTGATTTAGAGGCTTGTGTCTACATACTAATGTAGAACACATGTAAGGAAATCTTAGATGATAGTAAGTAGCTAAGAACTTGGGGAAGCTATAGGGTTGATACTGGTGATAACATAGCCTAATAATTATTTTACCATGTATGAGGGTTTGTAATCCAATGGTTCATTTGGCCTTATATGAGGGTTGGTCAAAATATATAAGATATTATACCAAATGATCCTCGATGGCTAGTTTAAGTTAGTATCAACCTTGTAGTTATGTTACATTTGATGTTGTAACTCACAAAATATCATTAGTAATGTAAGTATCAATTTAATAGATAACTAATACATTAACAATTAAGTTCATCAAATTGATTAATGATTAAGTTAATTGTAATTTATATTAGTTATAATAGTGTGTTATGCAGTGTAGGCCTCATCTCTCAACTTGATCTTGGGATCTTCAAGATGATTTCCTCTATGATGAAGGTGTTCTAATACTTGCTACATGTGTTTCATGTAGATTTAGTAAGAAGAATTGAAGCTGATCTAGGTGGAGCTAGTAGAAGGATTAACATTAGAGGATGGATTATCTCTTTTTGTAATTCATGTAATTTTTGGATATTCAATGGATTTGTAATTGGAGCCATAAATATGAATTTTATATTAAATTATTAAGCTATGTTATAATGAGGCCTAAGTGGACATTAATATGTTGAGGTGGATTTTTAAATAAATCCTAAGTTATTAAGATTCTAAGTATTTATATGCTTTTATGGTTTATAAGTGTTAAAATATTTCTTAAAATTATTAAGGTATTAATATTATTTATAATAATCCTTAAGTAATTGTATTAATTTATCAACGGTTAAATTCAAGGTTTGATAAGACCTGTTGGGCAAGAGCTTATGGAAAAACTTAGATGTTTAAAACCATTAAAGTTTAATGTAGTATAGGATTATGTAGCAATGTTAGAATAATTAAAATATATAGAAGAAGGCTTTGAACTTGTGGATTATGTCATAGTGCAATAACCTTGGTTAGTTTCCTATCAACTTAAGTGTGTAGCCAACTGTTGGTGAAAAATAGCAAGTAACAAAAGGTTAGGAAGACATGGATGTAGATTGGGTTAACTTTATGAAATTGTTTAAGGAGGAATATGTGTCTAAGAAGTTTAGGAGGGTCAAGGATAAGGATATGTCCAATGGAGAACAACACAAGCTTAGTACTTTGAAGTATAATGTCAAGTTTCTCTAACTAGTGCAATTTACCCTCCACATTCATGCAAATGAAGAGGAGATGATGGATCACTTTATTTTGAAAAAATTAAGCTCATTTGTATAGCATTAGTTTCACTTGGATTGACTTATTATGTGTTGGATTATATTTAGGCTTTGATGATAGAAAGTAATTTGGGTTTGGATAGCAAGAAGAAGTAACGAAGCATGGATGTTATAAGTAGGAAAAGATCTATCTAGAGAGGAAGAATCATAATGATCATATATGTTATACTTGTAAATGAAATAAAAACCTCAAGTAGTAGTGTCCAAATTATTAGATATGTAGCATACTTGAACACAAGCAGTGGAAGTACTTGAATAAAAAACTTGATAATAGAACAAATAGGATCCTAGCACTCAAACCGTAAGGTAGTAAGACTGACTAGAAAAAAGATGTAAGGCACAAAGGTAGGATTTATACATTGATAGATCAATATATTATTGAACAATGCAACACAATCATGGACACAATAAATAATATTTATGGTTTCTCATTCTTGATGTTATTTGATCCTAGAGCTAGTCATTTTTTTGTGGACCCTAGGGCCATGAGTCAATTACAACTTAAGCATACACCTATAAATCATCCTTTCATGATATAATCAAATAACTCCATTGGAAAGGTGATTAAAGAAATTTTACCTAGAAATAAAGTGGAGATTTAGGGATCCTAGTAGAGCAGTGACCTCAAAGTGATAAAACTTGGAGAGTATTATGTGATTCTTGGGATAAATGAGTTGTCTAAGTATGAAGGATGTTTGGATTATGGAAATAAGATCCTTAACCTTCAATCTCATTGTGGGAAAGATGTTACAATCCAAGCTAGCAAGAGTCAAATCAAACTTAACTTAGTAACAGTTATGGAGTTATACAAACATTAGCACTAGTGTTATATGGTTTTAGTACATGATATGATTAAGGAGGATGTGTAGCAGACTCCAATGATTAAGGATTTCTTAAATATATTTAAGAAGAAATTTCCTAGGTTACCTTATAATAGAAATATTAAGTTTGAGATCACCCTCAAGCTTGGAATCCAATCAATTTCTAAGGTACATCATAGGATGTGTCACATGGAACTTGTGAGACTTAAGGTGAAAATTCAAGAGTTAATGGATAAGGATTTGATCTAATCTAGTGTTTCACCTTAGGGTGCTCCAATTATCTTTGTTAAGAACATGGATGATAGTCTAAGGTAATGTATTAACTACATGTCGTTGAATTAGGTGATAATTAGAAACTAGTATCTTCTACCAAG
Source organism: Gnetum montanum (assembly GCA_015680685.1). Classification (NCBI taxonomy): domain Eukaryota; kingdom Viridiplantae; phylum Streptophyta; class Gnetopsida; order Gnetales; family Gnetaceae; genus Gnetum; species Gnetum montanum. The sequence goes on along the minus strand of MNCI01003660.1, from coordinate 1,335,601 downwards.
GATTAATAATTTGTTTATTAGTTGAGAAGAGATAGAGTATTTTCTATGATAGATTTGAAGTCTAAATACCACCAAGTTAGAATGAAAGAAGATGATGTTCCTAAAACAACTTTTAGAATAAGGTATGGATATTATGAGTTCTTAATCATGTCCTTAGACTTACTAATGCCTAATAGTTTTTATGCATTTGATGAATAGTGTGCTATCTTCTTAGTTGGACCAATTTATTATTATCTTAATTGATAACATTTTGATCTACTCTAACGATGAAGAAGAACACAAAGAACATTTGAGGATAATGCTACAAACTAGGAGGGAACAACAACTTTTTGCACATGCTTCTATGTGTGCTTGAAGAAAGAGATTTAGGTTCTTACTCATGTGATGTCATGAATGAGTATACTAGTGGATCCTTCAAAGGTATTAGTAATTAAGGATTGGATCATTTTAACCATAATTAATGAAGTTAGAAGTGTCTTAGGCCTAGTAAGCTACTATAGAAGATTTGTGAAGAATTTCTTTGTCACATCCCCAAAATCATATATAGAAAGAAATTAAATTTAACCATCCATGGGGTAGGTGAAGAGTAAAAATAATTTTTGAATAAATCCTTAAGGAACTTACATACTTTAAACACCATATAAGATAACTAAATTAACTTAGAAACCACTTGAAAATTCGTATTTAGTATATTTATGCCATTTAGACCTAGTTACAACATTACATCAAAGATCATAGAAAATTCATATTGGTGGCCAAAAGAGAAATTCATTAGATGGTTAAAACATGAAATGAAATATATAAATTAATAGTATTTTATTTAATATTAATACTTCTTCCAACTGCTTCTTATTCACTTCCAAAATTATCCTGCTTGGTTTGCATGAAACACATGTAAGAAGGGTTATAAAACATTCATAGGATTGGAAATCATCTTGAAGCTCTGTAGAATAAAATTGGAAGATGAGGCTCATGTTGTAAAGAACACTATTAGAACCAAAATCAAACATCATTAGCTTAATTATTAATAGATATTATTAATAATAATTATTAATATCTACCATTTACCTATGATTTGCGAGTACTTGTGATATTCCTATGAGGTTTTTAACATTAGATGTTAAAATAACTATAAGGTTAATACTATTTTAAAATAGCCATTAAGGCCTATTGGTTTGGAACCTCACCTTTATAAATCCCTTCAAATATCAATGTTACATTTTAGGTTTTATTTATGGCTAGTATCAATCCTATAGTTATGCTAAATCCCTAGTCTCTTACTATTAGCTAATGTCTGATATTAATTGCATGCTACTAGGTTGAGGGGCCAACTCCAAGATCAACCTTTTGTGACTCAAAAGTCATTCTCATACATGTGGCCTTCCTATACATCATGCTAGTTAACAAAACTCTAAATGTTTCTTTCCTAGCTCTCCAATACTTTGAAGATATCCATATATGTTTGAATTGTTAACTAACTATAGTTTTTAGATGTTGTCATTTTCATTAAACATTTCTTATATCAAGTCACTCTAGAAAACATGTTGAAATTCCATTACAACTTTCATCATTACCTGGAGTTTTATTATGATCTTATGTTGTGAAATTTAGTGTTGCAATGATTGCTAGTGTCATAGAAATACGATGATGCAAAAATACAATAAAGATGGAAATAGAAGATGAAAATTACAAAATAAGATCAATTGCATTTTCAAGAACATCAAATAAAGGTTAGATTCATAAGAGAAGAATAGTTATGAAAAGTAGATTTAAAAAGAAAATTATGAAAGGAAAGTTGTATAGAAAGGAACATTTTCTCTATGTTGGAAAAACCAAATGTGAGCAAAGCCTCACCGAGTAAGAATAGGTTTAGATCTAGAAACCTCTAAGAGATCCATCATGCAAAGCCATTAGTAAGGGAGGGAGGGAGGGAGGGAGAGAGAGAGAGAGAGAGAGAGAGAGAGAGAGAGATGCACAATTGATGCTAAGAGAGCTAGTCATTTCAAGTATTTATAGATACAAATGATAATTTAGATAATTCTAGGATAATAATATATTTTCAAGGTTGGATCATATGTATTCACAAAAGGATTTAATTGTTGCATCAATAGTTATGATCATGGGTTCATTTCATTAAGTGATATTAAAATTAGACCACACTATCAAGAATGGGTTCCTAATACCTAGGATAAAGTGAGAGAATAATTAGGATAAATCCAAATTAAATACATAAAATTCCTTTAGATCATATAATTACATTATTTTAAAAAGCTTATAATAATATAAAAATATAAAATAAATGTAAATTACTAACAATAAGTCATCACCATCCTTCTAATTTATCAATCTTAGGATCAACAAGAGTTAGTAGTAATAATTAAAGAGTAAACTCAAAAATAAAAGAATAAAATAATAATAAATAAAAATTTATAAAAGTACATATAATTAAGGAGTTAATGATTCAAACATCAAGATGCAAACCATAAGCATATAGCAAATATTATTCAATCCAAGAGATCTTAGGTTTTATTCTTAACAAGCATAAAAGAAAAGAAGATATCTTAGGATATACTAGTATAAGTCACTAGTAAGGTATAGTATAATATTATATCATATTATATTAAAATATAATATTATTCTAATAAAATAAGAATAAGAAAATTAATAACTAAGCATAGATTCTAGGTTCTAAACACTAGAATGTTACACACTTTCACACTTCAAGTAATCTTCATCCCTATAGATAAGAGCAAGAACCCACTTAATGCTTCCTTCTTTTTGTGCTTAAGTCTTTTTGATCCTCCGAAAGGTTGTAGTGTATTCCTCTACTATTAGTTTATTGTTAAACACTAATAGAAGATATTTTTTATAAGGGTTACTTCTCATATTTTATTTTCAAGAATTTCAAACATTGAGCTCTGATGGGACGCGATATCGCGGTGCATCGTCAATTCTATAAATAAGAGGCAGCTCTCCCTTTTTTTTCATTCTAGGCCTAGACCATAGTGAAACTTTGGCAGTTTGATCCCTCCAGAGATAGAATATTTTCCATGTGCCCACAATAGGAGCTCCAAAGTGAACGGATCTTTATTCGAGAAAATATTGTACCTGAACACATGTTTGTGTACGAAAATAAAGACGAACTTCTTGGATAAACCTTGCAGTGCATGGAATAGGCTAAATAGGATTTTATTTACTGTTATTTATTATTTATCATTTGAATGCTTTATTAGTAATTAAATCTCTCTCAACCCTTCTCTCCTAGTTAAGTGCCTTAGTACGACCACTTCCAGCACATGTATTACGCTTGGTGATCCCAGCAACAACTAGCATTTGGTAATCAAGGTTGCATTGGTTCAAGGTGTGAACGGTAAGTGGGAACGGATTTTGATGCTAGGTTAATTCAGACTTAGTTAGTTAATTAAAGTTGGTAATTAGTCTCTTCACCCTTCACCTTATCAGCATAGGAGATAAAACCGAAAAGACATAAAAATCATATACCTTAGACTTACTTAACCATATAACCATGACAATTACAAGTAAGCCTGGGAAGAAAATTAATAATTAACCTTAAGTGTTCCATGAGGCGTGTAGGCACTTAGTCTACAAAGTTCGACTAGATCACGTGTGCTACACTCGTATTCGTATGGTTGAGTGTAGGGGTACCTCGCCACTCATCATTGGCACTGTTACCGAGGACTAAGTGTTTGTGTGCTAAGTAGAACAGAGGAAATCATTCATATCGTTGTGAGCTTTAATGAACCTTAGGGTTAATTAAACAAAAGATTATATACAGTTAAATAGCACACCGATAAGACACAATGTCTTCTTCTTCTTCTCACAAGAGCATTACACCACCTAGGGATAATACAAGAAATAGTCCGCAGTCTAAAACACATAACCAAAATCAGCCAGTTCCTCAACAATATAGGGTGGTATATACTCATCCCGATGAGTATATACCTGATTTTACTTTTATCCTCCATCAAGATGAACAAATGCGCTAGAGACATTTGCAAGGTAACATAGTGTTACCTCCAGATCGGGCAGTCCCTAACATGCTTATTCATGCTCTTGCACAGATAGGCATGACACAACTCTATGCTAAATACGTTATTGGCGACTTTGACACAAGGGATTATCATCCCATAGAAGCACAACATATAAGGGACTCAAGGTAGGAGAGCCACCATACACTGTTGAAGGGAAAAGGGGTCCCGCACGTCCTAAGTGAAATTGGAGATGGTGAACCACTTATAACTGGTTCTCCATTAAATGATGTTCTCCCTCCTAACAATAGCGAGGAGGTGGGGTATCAAAACTTATGCTCCAAGATACAAAACCCTGGTTCTAATCCCCGTGAATGCCAATTGTTCACTAAGGGAATAACAACACATGACAAGGACGAGCACTCAGATCATCATCACAATCGGGGCCGAAGCCACAGAAGAGAAGGTAAGAAACATCGTCATGGTGATGGTTCTCCTTCTTCACATCATTCATCCTCTCCTTCCAACTTTGGATGTAGTCATAGAGAGCATAACGGTGAGGATAGAGGTAGACAAAATGATAGACCTTGACAAGAAAGTTGAGAGAGAGGACAAGGGCATGAAAGAAGGAAAAGTAGGGACCAACGTAGACATCATAGATGTCATGAAAGAGATGATCATGAAAAACCCCTACTTGCCACCCGAAGCATGCTAAACATCACGGAGGTAGTGAGAATCCCAACAAGGCATCAAAAAGATAGCTGGATTAAGCACTTAGACATGAATAATATTTCATGCTTCAAAGGGGGATACAATGTGGATCCGCAAAATCATTTACAAGAATTCCACAATGCCTGCACCTTGCAAAACATAGAAAATGAGTGGCAAAAAATAAATTTGTTTCCCAAGATACTCATAAAGGAAGTAGAGAGTTGGTACTGATCCTTAGAATCGGAAACCATTAAGAGGTGGAGTATGATGTTAGAACTCTTCAATGATAAATATCAAACATACTTCAGAGTGTCTAACTTGCGTAAGCAGATCCAAGGATGGAAGTAAGGTACTCATGAACCCTTGGATGCTACCATGGGCTGCTACTACACATTGTTACATCATTGCCCGAGCCATGGTTACGCACAAAGGGATCAACTCTGCCATCTCGTAGATGGGCTAAGGTATGAAACTAGGAAAACCCTTGGGACTTATGCCCAAGGGAGACTATCAGAACTTAATATCCATGAAATTCATCGCTTGTTGGAACAAGTAGCTAAAGAATAAGGGGAGCTACGAAAAAGAGAGTGTGCGAAAGAATATAACCGTGATCCTTCCCTCCGAAAGAAGGGAGTGAGATTTTGCGATGAAGAGGATGAGTCACCACTCGAAGAGTTGGTGAATAGAAAAACCTTGATTCTTCAGAAGTTAACAACGGAGGTAGCGGCTAAGGTAGATCAAATACAGGACTCCTTGGATAGTAGACTTGAACTTATCCTGAAAATCATAGAGGAGTCTAAGGAGGAATGAAGTAGTGACAATTGTAAGAAAAAGTAGAGAGATTCAGACCCTGCACGTGACAAGGGTAAGGGGAAAATAACTATCTCTGATGAGGTTGTAGATTTGGACACAAACAATGATGGTGGATGTGAGATTGACCATTATGACCATCCTAAGGGATGTTGTCCAATCATCTCACATTTACAAGAGTCTGGGATGTATGCACTCAACCCGAGACTTAACAGATGGCAAACACCCTGAAGGTTACCTTATCCCCAAGGTAACCCAAGATAGTTTCACCAACCATTAATGTACTATCCAAGTGGAACTCCACCACAACCCATCAAGCAACATCAGCAGTGGCAACACCCACAGTCATGGGGGATGCCACCGCCTAAACAATAGTACCCTTACCGGCAACTAGACCTATATGGCCACTACGTGCAGTAGTTGATTTCTCCAAGTGACTCCATGGGTCACACAACTCCCCAACGTCACTACCAAGTTTAGGAGTACTTTATAAGGACTCCTTCTCCTTCGGGAGATGCTCCATACCCATACCATCCTCCAAATCCATTTGCACCTCTTCCACCAGTAGTTCCCATACCTCCTGCTCCAACAATGCAAGGGGAACTCCCCACTCAACCGCAACAACGTAATGCTATGAGAGTTGTAACCATTCAACCTACTGCTGGTTCTAACAACCACAAAAAGAGAAGACCTTTCTTTAGAGCCAAAAGCCCAAACAAGCACTCACAACCACAAGCGGTTGAGTCTAGGTACACTCCTCCAACAAATATGGCTTTGGGGCTTCCTTCAGTCCAACAACAGAGCTTAACACATACGGTTATGTTAACACATACCGTAACCGACTGGATCAAGGTAGGCCACCTTCCTAGGAAACTATTTAACCTTGGAAGTCCCTTAATCTACCTCCAAGTCACTAGGAACAAACCTCATAAGGCTCTTCTTGACTTAGGTTTCGAAGTCAACTTAATCTCACGAGAAATGTATCAAGCCTGGAACCTGCCCCAACTTAAGAGGAGTAATATTCAACTAGAGCTAGCTGACCAATCCATCAGCATTCCCTTGGGCTTGGTGGAGGACATCATTACCACTATGTGTGGTTGGTCATACCCAACCAATTTCCTGGTGACAGAAGTTAACAACAACGAAGGGGACTTCCCAATTATAATGGGAAGGCCATGGCTGAGTACAATAGATGCGTACCTAGGGATCTGCAATATTTCCTTGGAGATATCTAAGGTAAATATTTATGGAAATACCGAGAAGAAGAAAGTTCCATGCATCAAATACAATGATTCATTGAGTGATGACATGGAGAAATGCTTGACATCTCCTCCATGCAACAGGTGTACCCTTGAAACTCTGAGACAAAGATTCTTATATGTAGCAACCACACAAGTAGTGGACATCCCGTGGTTGATAGCTAGTCAAAAGAGCAAACCAACATGCATGGAATGAACTAGGAAAATAACTCATGCCAACAACAAAGGCATAGATACCTTGGAATATGAATGTTGCCAACTTCCACCCCTTAATCTCAGAACATCAATCGAGAGAAGTTGGACACTTCTAAGAAATTCAAATAGGCACTCATTATTTTGGATCTCTCCCTTTCCATTCAGTCATGGGGGAGATGGCCACCTATGCTAATCATTTGGAGCCTCAGTTCTTTTTAAGTTTTTGTTTTACGAGTTTTTGTTTTACACATTTTTGTTTTACAAATTTCTTTAACTTTTCTTGTTTTTGTTTTACAACATCGTTATACTTTTTCATTTTGTATGTGTGTGTGTATGTGTGTTATCCATCCTATGAGTTTGTCAGTCAATAAGTGTTCTTCATGATGGTATGAACTATTTTTCTATTTATTGCTAATGTTTTGTTTTTACCTTTAAGTTATGATGTTGGTACTAAGTTATGTTCTTTTGATATGGTAGGAAATGAGTCCACTTCATCCACACATCCACAACTTTCTATGGTCTCTCTCAACTTGGAAATGTACCATCCCTTTCTAAATAAGAACTATAATGAATCAGTGACTGGGCATTTCTCAAACTAAGGAAGAACTCAAGGATTGAAAAGGGTGTGAATTCAAGGGAACTTGATGCATTTGTATTGGCCATTCTCTTGGGTGCTTGGATGTGTTCTTCTTGAGTTTTCTTATCGTTTTGACATTACCCAATTATCGGGAAGCTGAGTTAATAAAAATAACAAAGTATTTGCATGGTGTGGTTCTCACATATAAATACATAAAACAACAAAAAAAAAAAACAAAAAAATAGTGAGAATTCAAAGCATACCTCTTAGACTAAATAATAATTTGGACTACAAGCACTGGTTATGGAACTAAAATAAAAATTTTCCCTCTAACTAAGGCCATTCTCGCTTCCCATTCTCTCCTCCTTGTTTTGTTAGAATGGTGGTGGCTCTTGGGTGAAGGCATTCTTGTTACTTCAAGATGATGGATTGGCTGAATGCATTAATGTGAATTCACTGAATGTGGTTTGTTTGAGGCCGAACTTGGAATGGGATCTACTAAGTCACATTAATCATGAACTACACAAGGGGTTGTACACCACCTTGTTCTTGGGATTCCATTCCATTCTCTTCTCTCCATCCTTCTCTCCATTGTTCACCTCATTGCTGATTGTATCATTAGTGTATATTTTGGTGGATACATTATTTTCTCTTTGGTAAATTCTTGTGGTTAAGACTTTAACTCTTGTTCCAAATGACATTCCCAGAGCCTACGGACTCTTTGAATGTGGGTTTGTTAGGGCATTAAGGGCATGAGCCTACTTTGGGGAGGACCACTAACATTCCTCTTTGGTGCACCAATTAAATTCTTTCCCCTAACATTTTTGCAATCTATATTATTTTGTTCATTTCCATCTTGAAATCCATATCATCGATGTTACAGTTGTCTCTTTTTCTCCATCTTTATTGTTCTTTTTCTTTCTCCATTCTATTGCTACCAGAGGTTCTCTCTTAGTCATGGGAGTCCATACCCAAATTATTTCAATTTTTTTCCTAACCCCTACACCTTCGATAGTCACCATGAATATATCTCTAGACCCGTATCAACCATACCAAAACTCAGCCAATGGACCTTTCACCAAAGCAAGGTATCGACTACATTGTAATTCATTTACCCTTACTAATATAAAGACTGTGTTGTGTGTGCAGATGGCAATCATACAAACAACGGATTGGATCTGGAGAGAACACTTGGAATGGAGTAGTGCTGAAGTAGCTATGCAAGGAGCAAGATCGATGGTGCACTTACGAATGCACAATGAAAGGTGAAATCTTGGTGTTGCCAACAGTAAAACTTCTTTCTCTCTCTCTTTCTCAGCAACCAAATAAGGCCTGATGTCAATGTAATAAGGTGTTCACTCTTGTTGTCATGAACACTAGTTTTGTCTTGTTTTGTAATGATGATCCATTCACATTTCATCCCATTAGTTCCATTTAGTCAATAATCCCATACCTTCCCAATATTTTGTAAGGAACTTGAGGACAAGTTTTTATTCAGTAATGGGGGTATGATGGGACGTGATATCATGTCCGTCACGATATCGCATTCCACACGATATAACGGTGCGTAGTCAATTTTATAAATAAGAGGCGGCTCTCCCTTGTTTCTCATTCTAGGCCTAAACCATAGTGAAACTCTGGTAGTTTGATCCCTCCAGAGATAGAATATTTTCCATGTGCCCATAGTAGGAGCTAAAAAGTGAACAGATTTTTATTCGAGCAAATATTATACCTGAACACATGTTTGTGTATGGAAATAAAGACGGACTTCTTAGATAAACCTTGCAATGCATGGAATAGGCTAAATAGGATTTTATTTACTGTTATTTATTGTTTATCATTTGAATGCTTTATTAGTAATTAAATATCTCTCAACCCTTCTCTCCTAGTTAAGTGCCTCAGTACGAACACTTCAAGCACATGCATTATGCTTGGTGATCCCAGCAACGACTAGCATTTGGTAACCAAGGTTGCATTGGTTCAGGGTGTGAACGGTAAGTGGGAATGGATGCTGACACTAGGTTAATTTAGACTTAGTTAGTTAATTAAAGTTGGTAATTATTCTCTTCACCCTTCACCTTATTAACATAGGAGATAAAATCGAAAAGACATAAAAATCATATACCTCAGACTTACTTAATCATACAACCATGAAAACTACAAGTAAGTCTAGGAAGACAACGAATAATTAACCTTAAGTGTTCCATGAGACGTGTAGGCACTTAGTCTACGAAGTTTGACCAAATCACGCATGCTACACTTGTATTCGTATGGTTGAGTGTAGGGGTACCTTGCCACTCATCAAGCTCTCAAATGTCTAGGTTCATCACAATAATATCATGCCTTTTCCCCTCCTTGGTTGCTCACTATCAAAATGTAAAAATCATGTTGACTATTCATTTGTTACTTTACAATGTTCATATCTGGAGCTTTTTCTTTATTAATTAAAACTATGATTGAAAGTTTTCTCTTATATTCATTCTTAGAAACTACCAGTGTTGAAGGTAGGAAATTATATAGAAGACATGTTTAAGTTACATGAATAATGGACACATCTATTGTAACTAGGATTTATTGCTGATAAGGTATTTTACAGAAGATCATTTTTCTAATAGAACATTTGTATCTATAAAAATGTAATAAAATATTACTATCCATATCAATATCAAAAAATTAAACATCTTCCTCCACTTGACCTTGCTCAATTCTTAATTCACATAAATGAGATTCTTCATAATTCCAAAAATGTAAAGCTACTAAGTAGCACTTAATCAAAGGCTTCAACCCCTTATGGAACCTTCTCACATGTGCTTAATCATCATCAAATATATATGAAACATTCTCCACTAGCTTATTGAATTTATTCTCATACTCATGTATAGCCATATCATGTTATTATAAGTAATAAAATTCATCCTTCATTTTTTCCTTGATGGACCTTAATAGCAAACTAATCCTTAAACTCTTATTTGAAAGTAATCCATGGAACTAATTCTATACTTAAATTCTTCACATGAAGCGAACTATTCCAGCATTGACTTGCTACTTCTTAGAGTTGGTAAGTATCCAACCTTATCTTTTGAGTTGGTGAATAATTCAATAGTCCAAAAGATTTCTTCATCTTTTAAGCCATTCATGTATCATTGATGGGTCATGAGTTCTTGTGAAATTTGAAGTGCTAATATTTCTAAATAATTATATTAATCTCAATCCATTGATACCATTATTAGCACCTCTATGGTTATTACCATCATTATCATCATTATTCATTAAATTAATGAGGATTTGAAGCAACTGATTTTGTACTTAGTCAAACTTTGGTCACCTGATCTAGTTGACTCATTTTCCCTCTTTTCTTTTCTTGTTAAAAATTGATAAAATCCAATCAAAAATTTTAAACCATGCTTTGCTACCAACTTGTCACACACCTAAAATCATACTTAAATATATGTATTCATGGAGCATGTAAAGAATAAAATTAAATACTTAATAAATCCTTAAGTAACTTAGACACTAATAACATCATATAAGCCACATAAACTAACTTAGAAATCACTTAAAATTATACATTTAGCACATTTATGTAATTTAAGCCTCATTCAAACATTACATTAGAGTTCTATAGAAAATCCATATTCATGGCCAAAATACAAATCCATTGGGTGATCAAAACATAAAATGAGATACATAAAGGAATAATTTTTCATGGAATAGTAATCCTTCTTCTAATTCCTTCTAGTTTACCTCCAAAGCATCCTACAAGATTTGTACAAAACACATGTAGGAAGGGTTAGAATATTTTCATAGCAGAGAAAATCACCTTGAAGCTCCCTAAATGAAGACTAGGAGATAAGGTCTACATTACAAAGCATATTGTAGGAACTAATAGCAAATATCATTAACTTACCTATTAATTGATACCATTGAAAAATATTATTAATTCCTACCATTAATCCATGATATCAACATGAGGTTTTCAACATCAGTCATTAAAAAATACTAATTTAAAATAGCCATCAAGGCCTCTTAGTTAGGAAAATCATCTTTCTAGACCTCCTTAGTAATGAATGTTACCTTTTGGGTTTTGTTTATGGCTAGTACCAATTCTATAATTGCCCTAAAATCCTAGCTCGTTACTATCACGTAAGGTCTAATATTGACTACATGCCACTAGGTTGAGGGCCAAACTCTAAGGTTAAACATACCATGATTGATCAACCATTCATGTATTAGTTATCTTCCTACAAAACATGTTAATGAAACATTATATATTACTTTTCTAGATCTCTAATACTTAAACACATGCATATGTGCTTGAACTACTAGCTAACTACTATTGTTAGATGTTATCATTTTTGTCAAATACTACTTACATCATGTTACTCTAGAAAACACATCAGAATTCCATTGTAACCTCTAGTTTTATTGTGAATTTAGGGTGAAATATTTGGTGGTGCCATTGTTGCTACCATTGTAGGAAGAAGATGCAAGAAAAATGATAGAAAGATGGAAAAATGTGGAAATTGCAAAATAAGATTAATTATAGAGTCAAGAACATCAAATAAGGGTTAGATTTTTGAGAGAAGAATAGTTATGAAAAGTAAATTATAGAAGAAAAGTTGAGTAGAGAAGAGCATTTCCTCTACCTTGGTAAGACTAGATGAGAGCAAAGATTCACCAAGTAAAAATAGTTTTAGATCTAGAAATCTTTGGGAGATCTCCCACACATAGTCATAAGCAAGAGAGTAATATGTGCATGTGTGTGTGTGTGTGTATGACATAAATTAAAGTGATGTAAATTTGATGTCATACAGATTATTATGATGTATTCAAAATGATAAAAATTATATCAAGAAAGAAGAACCATGAAATACTTCATAAAAATAAAAATATGAACGAATGATCCTTCAAGGAGGAAAGAAAAAATCAAAAAGAGAAAACATAGAAAAAAGAAGAAAACATGAGGAAGGAGGAAGAAGACAAGTTAAAGTGGATTCCCATTGCCACATGACACTCATTTCTTACTTAGGATCACTCAAGAGCATATGAGAGCACTAGTGTTCCATCTCACATATGTTGTAACCACTTTAAAGTGTCTTATGTAGAATAATTGAAGTGTTACCTAACAACCACTTAAATATCCTCATTAAGATGTAATTTATAGCAACATTAGTAACTACAACTACATAATTCATTGGTTAAGTAACGCACTTGTGATTCAACTAGCCATACTCCATCAAGGAGTTATGTGATCATTGTATCAATCATCTTTTAAAAGGAAATTTTATTAAGGGAAGATAAGAGGAGAGTAAAGAGAGTTTTGAGAGGAGAGAATTATCCAAGAAGTGGAGTGTACTTTTAAGCTTCTCCATCTCTAATCATGTCATCATATTAAGGAAATGTAAGAAACTCATCCACATTTTTGGAGTAGAGTCAAGAGCGTCATATGCATCTTATCAAGAAATATTTTTTTGATGTAAAATTTCATTTATGCAAGAAATAGAATAATTTTATATTTTTCCACCATATTTATGTTATTTTCAACCTCTCAAATTTATTATTTTAATGCACACTCTTTATATTAGTATGTTGTATGCATAGACCTTTCTCTCATGTATGCTAAGATAGAAAGAAAAATAAAATAGCATTTTCATTAATTTCAGCATATTATTTATATAGAAACCTATATTTTTGGTATGCACATGATCCTTATAGAGATTTTGTTGTTGATTCTTAAGTGTGTGTATGCATATTATCGGTTTAGTATATTTTATGATGATGAGCTTTGACATGCTTGGATGTAATAATGTTATTATGTATATTTTAGTGTTTATATAATATATTATATGTATATTTATTACCATTCAATAGATGTGCACTAACCCTGATGAGCACTGAGGTACCCCTATGCCCAACCATACAAATCAATAAGGCGTTACACATGATCTGGTCAAATTCCATAGAACTATAGTTATCTAATGCACTAGCTCCTATAGGAAGTGAAATGGGCATTGAGAATGTTCATTGTCTTCCCAATTACACTTTTGAGGTTTAAGGATATGGTTTAAGTGTAACTGAGGTATATTATTTTTCTTAATTTATATTTTATGGATTTGGTTGCCTACAAAAAAAATGAAGGGTAGAGTAATTAAAGATCTAATTCATCTGTTGTCTAGCTATCCTAACACAAGTAACCACCCCACTTTCTTGGACACATCCTGAACACATATAGCATTGCTAGGCTACCAAATGTTAAGCGTTTCTAGGTTACCAAGTACTATATGAATGCTCGAAGTCATTTTTCTCATGTTCATTAACTACTGGAAATAAATTACTTAACTCAAATGCATTAAAATAAAGAGCATGAAAGTAAAATGCATTAAAGAAAATATTAAGCTATTCTTAGTGATGCAAGGATTGTAAAAAATTTTGATTTATTTCTGTCACATTGTTACACTCAAGTACATCAATGATTGAACAAAGAACCTTAGACACATAGACTCCTTTTGCAGGCACTCAGAAAATATTCTAACTCTAAGGAAAAGAAATAGTAAGAGCTTTGCTACTCTACTTGAAAACTAAATTGAAAACTAACTCCAAACAGGAGCCTAGGCATAGTATTTATAGACTCAAGGTAGATGCTCCGATGTTGCTTACGCGACGTTGTATCAAGACCTCGACATCACATACATGACATTGCAACTTTAACGTCACATACAAAACGTTGGAGCCAACATAATGCAGTTCATCATACCCCCATGATTGAAGAAAAACTCATCCTCAAGTGTAGAAGAGGAGGAATAAGTTCATTACAACATAACATATTAGGTAGGTATGGGGTTATTAACTCTTGCACAAACTAACTTAGATGAAACAGACATATAGACTTTGAGTGCCCAAGTGTATGAAATTACAATTTTTATAAAATTGGATGTTCATGAGAAGAGGAGTGAATACCCTAGAGAATATTGACATCCAACACCTCTTGGTAGTAGAAGAATGAGAAAGAGAGAAGAGATCCAACGAGCATGAATGATCATCATGATGTGGTACTACTGCATCATCCTTGGTGAAGATAGTCATGCTTCTAGTTCATGCTTCCCACTGCAATCACAACAAAATCATGAATTAGTATGCAATGTGTAACACATAATGGTTAAATGCCTTATCTCATTGGTGGTTATACTTAGCTATGTTGTGATTGTGGTTGATTGGTTCCTTGAGTAGTGTTAGTGGGAAGGCTGATAGATAGGGTAAATTAAATTAAGTGGTCCATTAAATTTGAAAAATTTCAATACAAGGAAATATTTGAAGAGAGTATAAGAATTCACAACAATAAAAAGGAAAGTTCATTAAAAACTATTTTGAATATGTGCATAATTGGATGTCATTGATGGGGTAAACAAAAAGAATTTGATTGTAAGAGTGTCTAAGGGTAAAGAACTTAACTAATCCAACTAAAAGATATGCAAGTGGGTCATCCCCAAAGAAAGCATAGGCCTTTTATGCCCCTACATAACTTCAAACCAAAGAGTCTATAGTCTTTGTGGATGATTAATGGTTATAGAAGGTTAAGTACAAAAACCCAGAAGAAACTAACTAAGAATTATGACACATCAAACTAGGACATCAAACCAAACATGAAAGTGGCAGTCAGGTGAGACATGGAAAGCATAGATGGATGAGAGAGAGAGAGTGGAATGGATTTCCTAAATACGGTCACATGAAGTCCCTTGTGGAATTTGTGGTTAAATGACTTGATACGATCCATCCTTAGTCTAGACCAAAACCAACCACATTCATTAACTTCGCATTGACATTCTAAGACCAATCCATCCCCTGAAACACAAGAGCGCTCCCATAGAATAACCATCATTCCTTATTAGAGAAGAAGTAGGAAGTGAGGAAGAGCCTTAGTTAGAGAGGACTAGTCCCACAGCTAGTGCTTGTAGCCCAGTTATTTTGTCTAAGGGATGTGCTTTGAATTCCCATTTTTTTTTCTTTTGAAATGGGAACCACACCATGTAAAGACACACATACATTTGTTTTGTCTAAGGAGTGTACTTTAAATCCTCATCTTTAGTTTGTTTATTTTTTTAATCTTCTTAATGAGAACCACACCATGCGAGGACACATTCAACTTCCTTTATTGGATGACATGGAATGGTAAGAAATTCATGGAAAAACACATGCACCTAGGCAAACAAAAAAGCACAAAGAATAACAAATCCCCTTAAGGCCACACCCTATTCAAACCTTTGAATCCTTTCCAATTCTAGAAGCTACCAAAGTCATGAATTTATTAAGTTTTATCAAAGAGAAAGGGATTGCACATTTCCAAAACAAGGAAAATCATAGAGTTTGTGGATGGGTGGATGTTGTGGACTCACTGCCTATTACATGAAAAGAAACCATGTCCTAATTATCCATAATGGAATTCAAAGCCAAAAACCAGACACCAACAATCAAATAACAAAAGAGTACATGCCACCATCAAGTAATGCA
The DNA here is from genome assembly GCA_015680685.1 of Gnetum montanum. Taxonomy (NCBI): domain Eukaryota; kingdom Viridiplantae; phylum Streptophyta; class Gnetopsida; order Gnetales; family Gnetaceae; genus Gnetum; species Gnetum montanum. Next base: position 1,319,555 of record MNCI01003660.1, on the reverse strand, counting down.
TTACCATTGTACCTAGCACTTATTAACAAAAGGTTAGAAAATCATACCAAATAAAAGAAAATATAACAAAAAAGTGTAAAAAGTTCAAGAAGTATCAAATATACTAACAATGTGTAAAATAAAAAATTAGAAAACATTAATAACATGAAAACAAAAAGATGTAAAATAAAGAATGTGTAAAACTAAAAGTTGTAAATCAGAAAATTGAAAAACTAAGGAGTTGCTTAAATAATTAGCATGGTTGGCCATCTCCCACATGACTAAGTTGAAAGGAGGAGCAAATTTGAAATATGGAGCATGGTTGTCCATCAAATGAGATGCTTGTTGTGTTAGCTGGCATATGCTCATGGAAAGGTTTAATTTGTTAGATGTTGACCAACTGTTTCTTGTTTGGGCTCTCAGGTTTATAGATCATCATGGCCCCAAAAGGAAAATTTTCATAAATGATGTAAAGTCCTTCCCACAGTGTTTGGAACTTAGTTTTTTGAGGTATGTGTGTGGGGTTCTAGTAAAGAACCTTGTCTCCTGGTTGAAATTTGACTTTTCTAATTTTTAGGTTATAATGCTTTTTGTTATAGACCTTGTGCAACTTGTTAGATGATAGGGCTACTAATCAATTTACATCTAGCAAGTTGAGATTCATCAGTCATTCTTTTTGGGCTAGACTCAAGTCAAGGTCAAGGTCACAAGCTCGTAAAAGTGTATGGAGTTCAAATTGAATAGGAAGTATTAGTAGTTTATTGTACATAAGCTTATAGGGAGAGTAGCCTATAGGAAGTTTCAAGTTGAGTGATAGGCCTAAAGGCCATCATTTAATTTTGTGCTACAATCCTTCCTATACTTGCTAATGGTTCTTGTTAGTATCCTTGTGATTTCCCTATTGGTAACCTTAGCTTCACCATTAGCTTGGGGATGGTAAGGTGTTGTGAGTTTATGTTCAACCCCCAAGCATTGCATGAGATTTTGAAAAGTAGTGCTTGTTAAATGAGTTCCATTATTATAAATTAATGCATGTGGCACACCAAACCTATTTACAAAATTTTGCTATACACATCGAGAAACAGCAGAGGATGTATAAACAATGATGGCTACTACTTCTACCCATTTTTTACAATACTCAACAATGACTATGATGTACATCTTTTCATTTGACATGGGCATGATGGGACTCATGAAATCAATGCCCCAGATGTTAAATGGTTCTAGTGGTTGAATCCATTGTTGAGGTCCCTCCATTTGAGCAGTCATTCCACCATCTCGTTGGCACCATTCACAAGAGTAGACGTAATGATGAGCATCCCTAAAGAGTGTTAGCTAGTAGTACCTTGTAATCATGATTTTAATGGTTGTGCATCTCCAAACATAATGTCCTTTGCAAGGACCTTCATGAGTGTCTTGAATAATGTGTAGTTGATCAGCATCAGGGACACACCAACAAATTAGGCCATCAACGCAAACCTTGAAGAGCTATCCATTGATCTCCATGAAGTGCTGTACCTAGTGAAGAAACTATTATTTCTTTCGATGGTCCAACCCTTGTGGCATCTCTTGAGTGAGAAGATAGGTGAAAATTTTATCATACCATTTTGGCTCATTGGACATTTGTTCAGTTATAGCCCCAACAAAGAGGAGTTCATTAGGAAACATCTCAGATAATGGGCTTTTTTCCTCTTTGTCATCCCATCGCAACCAAGACAAGTGATCAACAACCACATCTCAGTGCCCTTTCAATCTACAATTGTGAGATTGAATTCTTGTAAGATCACTAGCCACCGTATGACATGGGGGTTCACCATTGGCTTGTTCAGTAGGAAGTGGATGGCACTATGGTCTATGTGCACAAACACCCTATATCTAAGCACATAATGCCTCAACTTTTCTAGAGCAAACACCACTGCCATCAATTCTTTTTCTATAGTGGTGTAGTTTAGTTATGCACCCACAATGCTATAGCTAGCATAGTGGATATAGTATGGTCATTTCTTGTCATCTAATTATGTCATCATAGCTTCCAAGGCATAATTTGATGCATTTTTCATAATATGAAATACTCTGAACTAGTCGAGTGCTTGTAGGATTAGAGTTTCTACAAGCTTTTCTTTCAATTGTTGGAATGCTTTCTCACATTCTCCTATCTAGACAAAGGGAGCATCTTTCTTTGTTAGCTCAACCAATGGTTTTGTAATTGTAGAGAAATTCTCTATGAATCATAGGTAGTAGCCAGTATGTCCAAAGAATGATGGAACATCTTTAAATATTTTTGGCTGATGGGTTATTCCTTGGATGACCCTTATTTTATAAGGTTCACCTCAATTTCTACTTGTGAGATTCTATGTCCTAGTACAATGCCCTCATGGATCATGAGGTGACTATTCTACCAATTGAGCCACAAGTTGGTTTCAACACACTATTTTAGCACTTGCTCAAGGTGGTCCAACGCTTGCTCAATTGTAGCTCCATAGGTAGAGAATTCATCCATGAAGACTTCTATACCACTACCAATTTATTATTGAAAAATGCCCAGGACCAAGTGTTGGAATGTGGTAGGAGCATTACATAGATCAAAAGACATCTTGTAATATGCAAAAGTCCCTCAGGGACTCATGAATGTTGTCTTTGCTTCGTCTTTTGGTGAAATTTGAATTTGGTTATAGCCACTATTGTTGCGATTGAAAAAGTTGATGGTTGGAAACACCGAGAGGTTGCCAGGTGAACAGTCTTAACCCTGGATCCGTGCGAGGGCCATGTTAGATAAAAATGGAAATGAGGCACCCTAAATGGTATGGTCGATTAGACAGGGACTTAGTCGATGTAACTTAACCTTTTGTAAATGTGTAAAGTGGAAGTGATATTTGTAATGCAATATAATAATTATTAAATGCAATGGAGAATTGTCGCTATGCTATGTAGCGTAGCACAGCGTAGCAACCAGCGTAATCCTACTGTTTGCTTAATCTGCCACTTTCTAGTAAGAGATTTCTACTAAGAGACTTGAAGTTTGAACAAGGCAACTGGTTTTGAAGGCCGAAGTGCTTGTTGGGCCTTTCTGTTTTGCTTTTGCGTAGCGTAGCATAGTGTAGCACTTTGTGCCACAATAGTTTACACTTATTTGTTTGAGCAACTATCTTCTAAGGCCTACTACGCTACATAGCGTAGCGTAGCATAGCAAACTTCTTCATTAGAAAACTTTCCAAACTATTTTGCACATCTTGAGCACTGTCCACAACCCCTAGCATGTTTTTTGAGTAAACTGTTAGCCAGATAAATTGTCCAGATGGGCAAACCGGAGAGTCCATCGGGCTTGTTAGCACTAGAGGTAGAAAACTTGCCGAACTGGATAGTCTAAACTCAGAGCATCCATTTCTTGCCAAATAGTCATGAGGCTACACTTGTGGAAATGTTTTCCTTAGTTTCAAGACCTTGGTGAAGCAAGAGTGCCTTGAAAATTTAGAGTGTTTCATTGGTCCCTCTTTGTCAACATCTGGAGGATGGACCTAAGAGACGTCGACAAAGAATAAAAAACACCATGAAAGATAAGATGCTTTTGAGGGAAAGAGGAAAGGTTATGCAAGGAAAGAGGAAAGGTTAAACTTGGGGGAGAAGAAGGTTTAGGAAAATGGTAAAGATGAGACTTATAAAAATCCCTCGTCGAAATGCTTGGAGTTGTTTGCGTGGTCATCTTTGCTTTTGCTGACCTTCGACCTCTCGTTGGAATGCTTAGAGAGGATGATTGTGAAACAACTTATGTGCCATTCTTTTTAGGCACATTTTTTTTTGCACAAGCTTTTGCTATTCTACCGTTTACATTTGCAAACAACTTTGTCGTAGGATAGACGTTTCTTTCCCAAGATGAGTTGCATTACATCCATGTGGAGCTTCAATCTGCCTACAGATGCTTCCCATGTAATGAGTTGCATTACGTGCATCATGGACTTTATGGTTGGGCATATGGGAGGGCTTTACAAGCATTAGGAGAATTCGTAAAAGAGGTGAGAGTGAGAATTATGGGTGTAAGGAATGAGGTAAAGGAGCTTAAGGGGGAGGATAGGATATGCACTCTGAACTGGCTAAGCTAGTCAGGACGACCAACTTGGAACGATGTAGTGTTCTGCCTCCATGGTGAAATGCACCTTTGACTAACACCCCTCTAATACGTATCCTGCAAACACAACAGAGAGAAAAACAGAAGAAAAAACCATGATGCAAAGCAAAGGCAAAGGTCTTACTTACTTTGAATGCTGCTGGAATAATGAACATTGTTGTTGAGCCATTCGACGTCCAAACTAGAAAGGCCAGAAATAGTTCTAGTAGCATCCATGTGGAGAGGTCGGCACTGAGGTAACTAGGAATTGTGGTGATGCGAGTGCTCAGGAATCCCCGCCCAAGGCAAACATCACACAGTTCAACTATGAGATAGGCTACCCAACAGTTGAATGTCTTTTGGGCTCGGGTGATGGTGGGGGCTAGAGGATAGCAACATTGTGGTTGGGCCACAATACTACTAGAACTCCAGTAGTAGGCATTGACCATGGAAGCTACTGCTAGGGCAAAGGACTATGGTAGCGGTAGCTTCTAAAGGTCAACAAGATGTCATATGACATCTCCAAAGGATCAACAAAATACCAAGGGTACTGGCATTGCACATATTTCCAAGGGTGTTTTCTTAGCATCATGAACTGCATTCAGGAATTGCAATGCCCCACCCCATGTTGGCGGTGTGCACGCTCACTTGTTTGTAGAGTTGTGATGCATGTTGAGGACGTGTTGCGAACCTAGTTTAAGGTCCTGGTAGACCATCTAATGTGCTAGTTTAAGGTCTCAGCAAACTGTGGTGTGCTAGTTTAAGGTCCTAGCTGACCACAGTGCTAGTTTATCATCGTAGCAGACAGTGGTTGTGCTAGTTTAAGGTCCTAGCAAACCGCAGTGCTAGTTTAAGGTCGTAGCAGATGGTGGATAGGCCAGTTTAAAGTCGTAGTGGACCATCTATGCCAGTTTAACATCGTAGTGGACATGCTTTACCATTTTTTCATCATGGTGGACAATCTGTGCCAGTTTATAGTCATAGTGGATTGCCTTTGCCAGTTTTATGTCATAGCATACGAGCTTTACTAGTTTTACATCGTAGCGGATGATTGCTTACCTTTGCCAATTTTATGTTGTAGCAGACGTGCTTTTCCAATTTTACATCATAGCGGATGATTTCTTACCTTTACCAGTTTTATGTCATTGCGAACATTTTCTTATCTTGCTCATGCATCAGATGTAGTATGGCTTGAGGTATGAATGATTTACAGGATACGCAAACTCGTTGACTTCCATGTCTATAAGCTTGAAGGCCCCATTCCCATAGGCTTTTGTGACCATGAATGGACCTTCCTAGTTTGCTGAGAATTTGTTCACATGCTCATAGACAGCCTTAAGAATGAGGTCTCCCTTCTTTACTGGTCGTTGATGCGGGTTTGCATGATGCTTCTTCCATTGCCTATTGTGATAATGCTTTATGTGACCAAGTGTCTGTGTACGCTCCTCCTCTATGGAGTCGAGGTTGATGATCCTTGACTCTTTGTTCTGGGCTTCGCTCATGACATTCGATAGGATTATTCAAAGTGACGGTACCTACAACTCAAGAGGAAACACCGCTTCAGATCCATAAACAAGACTATAAGGTGTCTTACCTATCGCAGTCCCACACGTCATCTTGTAAGTCCATAGCACATAAAGGATTTCCTCATGCCATTGCCTCTTACTGTTGTTAAGAATTTTCTTGAGCAAGTTGATGATGAACTTGTTCATAGCGTTTGCTTTTCCATTTGCCTATGGATAGTATAGCGAGGAGAATGATTGCCTTATGCCAAGATTGCTACAGAAGGTTTTGGTTTCCGCACTACTAAACTATGGCCCATTGTTGGTTACAATAGTCATTGGAAGCCCAAACCTTGTCATAATGTTATCTAAGATGAAGTGAAAAACCTATTGGGATGTATTTTTCCTTAGGGGAATAGCCTCCACCCACTTCGTAAAATACTCGGTGGTAGTGATGATGAAGCTATGCCCTGTGGAAGACTTAGGCATAATAGGTCATATGATGTCTAGTTCCCATTGTTGGAATGATCACTTGATCTACGTTGAATGCAACTCTGTAGGTGAAATGTGTATGAGATTTGAATATCTTTGGCACGTATCACAAGTCTTGACTTTAGCTAGACAATTGCGCTCGATGTGAGGCTAGTAGTATCCTAGGCATCTGATTTTTGTAGCCATGGCCCTAGGTGCAATGTGTCCACCACATAGTCCCTCATGTACCTCATTAATGACTTTCTACGCTTTCTCCTCATTTACGCATGCCAGCAATATCCCATCATAGGAGCATTTGCATAAGGCATTGCCTCCCATGAGCACATATTGTCGAGCATGTTTGCAGATCACATCTCTCTGGGTAGATGTTAATCTGCTTGGGGGCTCTCCATGTTGCAAGTAGGCTTTAATGTTGGCGTACCACTCCTGGGTGTCCACAACGCTAACAAAGGCTACATGGTAATCGAAGCTGGCAAACTTGTGAATAGGTGTGGTGGCACATTTAATGCTAGGGTGGTTAGGGCATCTACTATGATGTTTTCGTTACGTAGCATGTGTTGCATATTCGCCACTACAAACTATTTGAGAAAACTTTTCACTAAGTCGCAGTAGGGTTGTACGTGTGTAGCCTTACAGGCATAGATCTCGGTGATTTGATTCGTAACGAGTTGTGAATCCCCGCGAATCGCCAGGTGTTAAATGTTCAATGCTTGGGCTACTAAGAGGCCCCTGAGTAACCCCTTATACTCTACCACGCTGTTTGTACAAAGGAACACAAAATGGTAAGAAAAAGGTTGCATTTCCCTAGAGGGGAACGTAATGATGATAGCTGCACTACCTCCTCGTGTGGTCGAGGCACTGTCGAAATGTAGAGTAGCCTCAAGATGTGACGGGATGGTGTTGATAGTGCTAACATGCTCATTAGGGAATTCAAGATCTATGATTACTTGGTCATCGATGGCTAAGGTCGTAAGTTGCGTTGCTATAGCTTGACCCTTCGTCGATGATTGGCTCACATAATGCAAATCGAATTTTGTTGTTATTTCTTTCCACTAGGCTATCCTGCTGCTTTCATATATGTTGTTTATGATAGCCTGGAGTATGTTGCTTTTGCAAAATGATGTTAATCTTGCTACAGAACAGGTAGTGCCTCCATTTCTTTAATGCAAACACTAAGGCAAGGCAGTTTCTCTCCACCTCATTATATCTTGCCTCATATGCTACCAATGCATGACTTAGATAATACACTAGAATCTTGGAGCCGTCATCTCATCTCTGACATAACGGTGCTGCGATAGACGTGTCTGAGGTGGTAAGGTAGATGAAGAAAGGCTTATCCCTCTATGGTGGGTAAACAGTTGGAAGGTGTAAAAGCTCTTCCTTCAAATCATCGAAGGCTTGTTGGCATTACGCTGTCCATTCGAAGTTAATCCCTTTTTTCAGTAAATTTTGCATGGGGTGTAACTTGTCAATCAACTTTTCTATAAACCTTCTAATGAACTGTACTCTACCTTATAACCCGTGTAATTCTTTAAGGTTTGTAGGAGGTGCTAAATTTACGATGACATTAACTTTGTTAGGGTCCACCCGTATTCCAGCCTCTGATGCTACAAAACCTAACATGTGTTCAGTTCTCACCCTGAAAACATACTTTTTTGGGTTAAGGCATAAATCATGCATCTGGCAATGTTTGAAGACTACACCTAGATCGTTGGGATGATCAGCGGCCTCTTTAGATTTGACCACTATATCATCCACGTAGTCGTTCAACATTTCTAGGATGTAGTTGATAAAGATGTAAGTCATGGCTCTCTGGTAGGTTGCTCTAGTGTTCTTGAGCCCAAAAGGCATCATAGTGTAACAAAAGGTATCCCATGGGGTCATGAAGGTTGTTGTTAACTGATGCTCTGGGTTGATGTGAATTTGGTTGTAGCTAGAGAAACCATCCATGAACGATAATAGAGCATGACTAGCCGTAGTGTCGATGAGTTGATCGATACTTGGAAGTGGAAAGCCATCTTTGATCGTTGCTTTGTTCAAATCCTAGAAGTCTATACAGATTCGTATTCCTCCCTTTTTCTTAGAGACTACAATGATGTTAGACACCCATTCCGAGTAATCAACTTCTAAAATGAAACTAACCCAATACAGCTTGGTGATTTCATCCTGTAAGGCTAGTGTGATCTTTGGTTTAACCTTGCGAGCCTTCTACTTAGCTACTTTCATGCGTGGGTCTAAGAAAATGTTGTGCTATTTTAGCCTCGGATCTAAACCTGGCATGTCATTGTATGACCATGCGAAGACTTCAATGTTATCTTGCATAATTTTGGCTACATCTTTATGCATCTATGAATCTATGAGGAAGCTAAGTTTCAACATTTTTATTTCCCCCCTGGAAGTGGTCATAGGCATTTCAATGAGAGGGTCCTCAGTTACATCCTCGGCATCTAAATCTAGGGCTTGTACTAGATGTTCGGGCCAGTCTAGGGTTGTTTCTAAGGATGCTACTATGCTATTTGTGGATGATTCCCAGTATATCAAATTTGGATTTAGTTGTCTCACAAGCTCGCCGTGTGGACCTGTTAAAGCTAAAGATCAAGAGAGATCATGATTCATTGCCATTTTCGTTCAACCTACCACAATAAGATAAATGCCTAGTCAAGGGATACCTGTTTGTAGCAATAGTGCATAGAAACATTTGTAAAGTAGCAAAGAGACGCAAACATTTAAAACAATTATAAATTATGATGCAAAATTTGCAACCTGCCAATTTAAAGTCATAGCAGACTACTTGGATGCAAAAGCGTAAAGCTGCTAGTTTAAGGTCTTTGTGGACTGCTAAAGGGTTAGATTTGTAAATCAAAAGTATTAGTTTAAGGTCTTTGTGGATTGCTAATGAGATCGAAGCAATGTGTTAGAAGTGATAGTTTAAGGTCCTTGTGGACTACTAACATGATAGAGGCTATGAGCTAAGATTTCTAATTTAAGGTCTTTGCGGAACGCTAATGAGATTGAAGCTATATGAGTTAGGATTGCTAGTTTGAGGTCTTTGCCGACCACTAAAATGCAAAAGATCAAAGTTGTTAGTTTAAGGTCATTACAGACTACTAACAAGCTAAACTAGCGAAATTAGAAAGCATTAGTTTAAGGTCTTTGTAGACTGCTAACGAGATTTGAAACTATGCATTGGAAGTGCTTGTTTAAAGTCTTTGTAAACCAGTAACGTTGAAGCTACGAAGGTGAACAGCTAGTTTAAGGTGGGTAGAAGTTTTCGGTCAGGCCCACCTACCATAATGCAAACTATGCTACTATGCTATGGTAAGCATGCTACGCTATACAGAACATCCCGCATTAATTGGGGAGAGAGAATGATAAGTTTTGTTTTCACCGCTTTGGCTAAAAATAGGGACTTACCCCCAGTAAACTTGTCATTTTCATCATAATAGCGCAGAGCCCACATCCAGAGCGTAGAGTGATTGTGCTAAGAAGGAGCAAGGCGATTAAGCATAGCAGTCAAGACAGAATCGGCAAACGAAATGATGGCTCTCAAGAAAGAACGCAAGCACCTAGCACTTGCCAAGGTGGACAAAGTAAATGAGACCTTGGGATGTGTATCGTAGGCGTGCATTGTGGTGCGAGAGGAGACACCAATGGCCTGGTAGGCTACTATGCTTTCTTTCATTTTTCTATGCTGTGGTTATGGCTTTTACTTTCACTATTTTTTTTCTTATTTTCTGAAATTTTTGTTATGCAATCTATGTTTTCTATCATCGTTTTGTTATCATTTTGGCATTACACCGTCATTGTTATCGATTCAACCGTGATGGATGTATAGATGCTATGTTGAGGTTGCATGCAATGTTGCCTAGACCGCCATTTCTGTGGCTGCCTTGCTGTAGAAGCTTAGGCGATTTTAGCAAGTCAGCATGCAGATAGTGTAGCTTACAACCCTCAAGAGGGTTTACTCATGTGTGTGATGTGACAGTGTAACACGTGTCTATCACAGCATATTGCAAATCATGTTGTTAGGTAGAAGATTTTCTAAAATTGGTGAAGCGCATTGAATTCCTTCTTGTCAAAAGATTTGTGTTTAATTTTTCATTACTACACTAGGTTAATTTTGCTACACTATTGCCTTCATGTTTTCTGCTAAGCTACATGCATGGAGAGAATCATGCTACATTATCTGCTAACTGCTATTTCTACTACGGTATTGCGAATTCTGCTCGAACATGATGCTAACATTTGCCATTGTGTTGTGCAGGGTGGCGCTAAAGCCAATCTTAATTGTCTTTGAAATTTTAGGGGTCCTGTGCTACATAAGCAAACTAGTGGCCAACGTTCCTCCACCCCATGCACGTGTGGGGTAGCAGGCGTTCTGGTTTCTAGAAGGAGCACGGGACTTCCTGCAATTTCTCCTCCAATGCTTTAGTGTGATCATTTGGTCACACTTGTCGGAGGAGGTAGCTGTCATAATAATAGAAACCATGTTACCTGCGGTAAATCGAGGTATTCTAAGATTTTTGACGAATGGATCAATTAGGAGCAGGTAGGAAGAGGGATCCAGTTAGTGTCCGAAAAGTTTAAGGCATCTGACTTGGATCTGGGAGATACTTGAATATAATTGCTACCATCCATACAACACTTTGTTCATTGCGTGCCATATGAGAACTTGTTTTCAAAACCCACCAGGAACCGTTTATTGTGCTGACAGGTGAGTTTTATTAACATATTCCATTATGTTACGCAATTCTTGCTATGCTAGGTAAATGTTAACCATGTATTTTTATTACCAGGTTTTTTATCAACAAGAATGGGCTTCACAGTGATACGGATGTGTTGGCTTTGGCATAGATGGAGCTACGAGAGTTTTCTTCTGCTGAGAATATTCATGCAAGTGTGATAGGCCAATGCAAGGGTGAGTACCAAACCTACCCAACTCGGTACTCCCAACTCTATGACAAATGCAAGGAGTTCAGTTGGTTAGATGGGGGTTGGGCACCCTTTAAATTGATCACCGTTAAAGTTGTATTGGTGGATCCTATCCCATTCCCGTCATCGTTTAAAGTTGGTAAGCTAAAATATGAGTTGCTTGCATGTTCGAGTGTTGCTCCTTTTTTTTTTTTGCTATTTCAGCTTTGTTTAAGTTTTTTTTTTCTTTTCTGTGTTTTTTGTGCAAATTGCTACAATGGTAAAAAATTCCCAGGAGGTGGTGGTGATCACCTCTGGGCATCAAGAGGCCAACATCTACTTCAAGTATGGAGAGATAGATGAGACCGAAACTAGCTTTGTAACGGGATCTCAGAATTACTGACCAAGCATCTTCAGGATGCTGGGCTCATGGATTTGTTCTTGGCCATGAACCCAAGTGTCCCAGCTGCTAAGATGCTCGTCCTAGCTGACTCCTTTTCTGAAATGGTAGACCACTTCCACACACATGTACACTGTGTGCAGGTGGTCCTTAAAATCAATGACCAACTATTCGTGGACCTCTTTGGTGTCCCTGCTGATGGTCTCCTCATAGGGGCAAAGACCAAGAAAGAGGCAAACCATCAGGGCAACATTGAGGAGTGGCTAGGGGTCGTAAAAGGACGAAAGGGGATCCTTATGAAGAAGGTCAATTTAAAGGTAGCCAAGGACATGCTTTCCCCAAGCTACTTTCCCAAGGAAAGATTATTGGGATTGAATAAGCTTGGGTGATGAGAGAGGTCATGGAAGATAGGGCCCATTACAATTGGGCAAGGCATCTATGAAAAGGTCTGCAAGCTAAAATGGTCAAGCTTCACATGAAGCCTAAGTCCCATTTCAACATGCATCATGCCTTTTACATAGCCTACTTGCGACATTTTGCAAAATTCTTGGTGGTCCATGAGAATGGAGTCTGGGTTATGCAAGATCATAACCAGATTTCCAAATCATGGATCTGCCAAGTCTTCTAGACCACCCAAGCCCAAGATCCCCTAGAGGCTATTGAGGAGTCATTCTCTATGATGACTAAGGATCGAGTGGCCCACAACTTCTGTGGCCAGGACAGCGTCGGCAATGCATCCCCTACTACTACAGGTAGGGTCTAGCTAGGTAGGTATCACAAGAGAAACATGTCATCATGGAGACAGTGGCCACCAAGTTGCAACAAAAAAGGTCTCGTCCAACTGAGGAACCTCCCCGTGTAGAAGAAGAAGAGGGGCAAAAATTATGGTTCAAGCTACATAGGATACATCCCCCCATTGGTAAATGCTTTGCTCCGTGTTTGTTTCTTGGCTTATTTGGTTAATACCTACTACGCTAGGCAACGTAGCATAGCGTAGCACCTATTTCAAGTTAACTTGCTATAAACTAATGTAAATATATTTTGCTACTAGAGGAAGAAGAAGAAGAAGAAGAAGAAGATGACAAAGAGGTTTCGGCCCCTAAGATGGGGGTAGCTAATAAAGATGCAGAGGCCCCTACCATAGAGGAAAGGGCCCCAGTCAAGAGAGAAAAAGGAACCCCCATCACAAAGAAAGGGGCTCCTGTTGATAAGGAAAACCCTCCTATTGAAGAGGGGGACATTTTTGCCGATGAGGAGGAGTCTCCTATAGATGAGGAAGATGCTGGTGCCTTAAAAAAAATAGGCCCCAGCAAATAAAGAGGAAACCTGTGTCAACTAGGAAGGGACATCTATTACTGATCTCTTTGCTAAATGCAGTTCAGCATTGGGGGAGTCGAGGAATGCAGAGGATGCTGCCATAGTGTTAAGCTAGCAAAGAGGGGAGCTACAATTAGATGCTAGTGAGTTTGACCATATATTCAACAAAATGTCGATGGGTGATCCCCCCATTATCACCCCCGAGGATTTTCTGTGTAGGAGCCCTTACACTGTCGTTTTGTGTTACTCATCACCTTTACTGTAGTCCATCTTGGTTATGGCTGACACGTTTGGTTGTGTGGCAGACACCACTGTTAACACTGCAGGACCTTCCTTAATCCACCTGGAACCATGGGTCAAGACCCCTGACAAACTTACATTCATACAAGGGGTCATCGATGAGATGATCAGCTATCTCAAATAGGTCAATTCGGAAGTGGGTAAGTGAAGTAGCTACACTAGGCATTTGACTTGCTACGCTAAACTTCTTGAGTTGCTAACTTTGCTATGCTAGTGTGACTAATGCATTTTTTTTTGCGTGGTCAATAACTTCTCGTCTCAAGTGGGACCCAAAATAGGCATTGAAGGTTGACATCGTGCCCATGTTCCCACTCGAAGTGATCGAGGTGCCCTGTCACGTATATAACGAGGTTGGTAAATGCACTTTGCACTCAAGGTGCTCCTTGTGGGAATGTAGGCACGTGAATGAAGACCTATGGAAACAGGTCCAAAGGATGGATAAAGAGAAGGCTGACCTGATCATTGAGGTGGAAGACCTCCGTTCTAGGAACAAATTCCTCCTAGCTCGTGATACCAATGATGACAGTTGACGCATGGCTATCATAGATTATGCTAGATACTAGATGGTCGTGCGACACAACAACGAGGCCACCTGGGAGATAATTGAACAATGGATGCAGATGGACTTGTTGGCTTAGAAGAACTAGGACTGAAAAGATTACAGTGCAAGGGTTTACGAGTGGGGGTAGTCCCAAGAAAACCATAAACATATATATAAAATAGAATGTGCCACCTACTGCAAACAATACCAGGATGCTTCAGTGAAGGTGTTTACCTATGAAGCATTCCTGAATTCTATTGGAACTTCTGAAGCTTATAACAAGTTCATGGAGCAAGTGATGGTCAATGAATCACCTGAATGGGAAGTGGATTTTCCCACATGTAAGACCACTATTGCCTCCTTTTCTCCGGGACCACCGAGATGGACCACCATCGAAAAGGAGAAAGTTGCTGCAAACACTGAATTAAGTGATAGGCACTAGGTGGATATCATAGAGGAAGAGGTTTAGCACCGCCTCAGGATCGGATTGGATCGCATACCCCCTGAGATAGACGTGAGGCGATCTTGGGTTAGTCACTTTTTACTATGCAAAAGTTGATGTTTTTCTAGCGTTTACGTGTAACTCTAGTTGACTACTTCATTTTTTTTACAATACAGATTTTGGATGAAGGCACAAGACCCTCAGAGGGTAGAAACAATGAACCGGAAGAAGGTGATGTAGAGAAAGGCGATGCAGAAGGAAACAATGCAGGAGGAAATGATGCAGAAGGAAACGATGCAGGTGAAGATGACCTATGATAGTAAGGGTTTTTGATTTTGTATTTTTTTTGTAAAATTGTTGAAAACATTTTCTAAGTGAAATTTTGAATGAAAAATATATTATGGAAAGATTGATGCTACTCTAGTTTATGCATTAAGTATTTTGTCTATGCGATCAGTTTCAATTTTTTATGTTTTTAATGTTTTTTAATGTGCCCTAGTTTTAGGCCATTTCAAGCTGCGTGTAGTTTTAGGCCATTTGGAGCCGCTGCTAGTTTTAGGCCATTTCGGGCCATGGGGTGGTAGTATAGTTTTAGACCATTTCAAGCCATGGCACAATATATTTTTAGGCCATTTTGGGCCACCGCTAGTTTTAGGCCATTTTGGGCCTTAACATAAATAGAAGCTATGTTAACAATTGAAAATAAAAAGTAAGTTGGTGTAGCTAGCTTAGATGGATGGATGCTAAGTGAATAAGCAATCAATGTACAATGGATGTTAACTGGGTAGGAAGTAGTGGGGCTGCTATGCTATGTGTAACTTCTTCCTAATCCATCGTGGATTGGGCAAGGCATAAGGCAGAGACACTTTGCTACGACCTTCATCTACATCATTGTCCTTCACTTGGAAGGGCAACTTGGCCCATGCATTTTCATTTTTTGAGCTGGTGTGCTGGGCTGGCTCTTTTGCTAAGAAGTTAGTATTTATAGATACAGGCACTTCGTTTTCAGAGGTTATGACCTCCAAACCCTATTCCATATCTATGTTGTTTATGGCTTGTGTTGCCACCTCATCGCCATGGATCACCACCTCCCTACCTGCATAGGATAGATTGATCTCCTGATGTATGGGCAAAGAGACAACCCTAAGTTGTGCTAACCATGATCTCCCCAAGATTAGGTTAAACCTGGGCATCTCTTCGACCACGATGAATGTTGCATTCGTGGGGAACTGGTCCCCTACCACAAAGTCAATGTGGACCATGCCTTACACCATGACCCATGCCTCGTTAAATGACTTCAAGCATGACGTTGTCATGGGTCTAATCTAGTCGACCAAACCCAATTTATCCACAATAGGGAATGGGATGATATTCATAGCAGCCCCATCATCAACGTGTACCCTTCAAATCTTATGTTGATTGACCCGAATTATGATGAAAAGAGGTGTTGTAGTCACCTAGCCCTTTTTAGGATCTTCCCTAATGGAATCATCGTAAAAAGTCAATTAGGATGGATGTGATTCTGCAGGCGCAGAAGCAAGCATGACCAAGTGAATTTCTTTCTCGTCTGCTAGCATGTTCTCATCAACTGGAATTACCATTAACATGTGAACCAGAGCCTCATGATATGCGGTAGAAGTCATGATCAAGTCATACGTTGTATTTTTCTATTTTAGAGCTTGCTTGACCTAAGTGAAAGCGCTTAAAAGGTTAGGGCCACCTTTCTGTTTACTGCCTTTCTCCTCTTCCATTCATCCCAGGAGACAAATTTCCCGAGGAGGGATAGCTTCGAGTCTGGGATCAGATCCTTTCGGGCTAGCTAGTGACAACCATGCACGTGTAGCAATGTCATCTTTTGGCAATGAGGATGTAGATGTAGGGGGTGAGGGCATAGGTTTAGAAGTACCTGGGGCAATACATTCTATCGATGCCTCACCTATGAAATTCCCTTCTCGTTTCTTTGGACGAGAAGGCTGTGAAGATGTCTTATGTGGGCTGGGAACTGTTGAGTGGCTCGGCCCCTTGATGAAAAATGGTGCTAACGGTGTTAATGCATGAGGTGGTGGAGTGGTTTTTCTTACAGGTGGTGCCTCGGTGAATGTCCAAGGAGGGACTCTCAAGACAAACTGTTGCTACGGAGTTTGTTTTGCCGTTGGTGGTGCTAGTGCACTACATTAAGGTACATAGACCACAAATGGTTGTTGGGGTGATTTAGGATTACTGTCAACGTCGATGGTGTTGGTAATATAATTGGCATTTTTGGCATTAACAGGATTCATGTAAACGTGCAGAGATTGGTTTTCAGGACGCACTGGGTTACTTTCGTCCAGAACCAGTTTCCCTTGATCAATCATCCTTTGGATTTCATCTTTTAATGCCATGTATTAATCCATGTCATGACCACACTATTGATGGTAGTCGCAGAAATGCTCCAGCTTGAAACCCTTAGGAACTAGGGGATCATTAGGCAAAGCCAAAGAGGGGTTCCTAAGGAGTTTGCAATATCGTCAATGTTTTTTGATTCCCTTCTCCAACATCTGCTTGTGTTGGATGTACCCCATCGCCAGTAATTACTTCAGAAGATCTGAACGCTTGACAGGTAGTGGGGTATCCTTAGAGCGATCTTTACACTCAAAGTTTTGTTTAGGTGATGCAGATGTGTCGGGTGTAGATGTGGAAGGTTGAGGTGTGTTGCCCTATTTGGGTGTGGGGTTAGTTGCTGATGTGGTTGGCTTCTTGTTATTCTTGTTGTTGTTGGGCTTGGCTTCATTGGCTACAGCAGCCACTATGGCTATTGCAACCTTACCCTTGTCTTTGTTGTTCTTCATGAAGGTATTCTTATATGCAACATAGGCTGAGTCTTTGCTTACCTCAGCCACATCCTGTATGCTCTTAGTATAAGTGAAAGCCTGACTAAGAGTGCAAGAAGCAAGATAGTACAGTTTGGACTTGATGAGGTCATTTACTGCACCCTTAAAAACGGTCAGCAGATGGGCCTATGTGATGGGCTTGCAGATCTTATTAAGGGTAGCACTCCACCACTGTATGAACTTCTAGACTAGTTCTAGTGGGTCTTGTTTCATGATCATTAGCTGATCTAGCGTGACCTCTGATGTCAAGTTATACTTGAAATGCATCAAGAACTTAGTCAGGAGCTCCTCTAAGGTTAAAATGGAGGAGCGTGGAAGTGCACAATACTAGTCCAGGGCTTTCCCCATTAGAGACATGGCAAAGACCCAAATGATTGTATGTAGCCATTGTTGCAGAAGAAGGGACTCATATCTGAATGTGACTAGATGCGCGTTGGGGTCACCCTTCCCATTGTATTTAGTGAAATGGGGGAGTGGCATCCTAAGGGGTAAAGTTAGCATGGGGACTGTCGGGCTAATGGGATCATCCTAGTAGAAGTCCATGACTTGTACCGTGTCAGAACCAGTAGCCTTGAGGCGTTTAATTTCTTCAGTAAGGGTTTGGATAAGCTGGAACACTTGATCCAGACCCGAGGGTGATGCAGACAGTTGGGGAGTTGCCATGGCAGCTCCCATCTGTAGCGTGGAAAGGGTAGCAATGTGACCCATAGGCGATGTCATTTGGACGGCCCCTATGAACGGTGCTGCTTGGGCTATCCACCCCCTGGTAGGTGGTGCCATTGGAGCAACAACCGTTGGTTGTGCTACAAGGTAGCCTGCTTGTGTGGCCAGTGGGACAACCATAGTCCTGTGCTTGGTTGTACTGTTTGCAAGACCTGGTGTGTCTGGTGGTGAGCGTAGTGGGACATTTGCGATGGTTGTGAAGTAGGAGGAGAAGTGAATGGGATCCACCATGTGGACAAGCCTGGGCCTGCTGCTAATGGTAGGATAGGTGAAAATGTTAGAATGGACATAGAGACTACATGCAAATGCGAGGTAGGTATGGTGTGAACGTGGGGTAGGGTAGCCATGATTGGTGTATGGTGTGATGTAAGAACGGACTGGGGAATGGTTGGCAAAGGAGTAATGGCTGAGAATGAAACAGGGGAGTAGACATATTGATATGCCAAGTGCATGGCATGGCTACCCGTCGTCAATGGAATTGTAGGTTGCGAAGATGTGGATGTGATGATGAAGGGAGCAGCGATCGAAAGCAAGTTTGTCCAGAAAGACGGGGTGGGACGAATGGTGGCAGGGTTGGTTTGACCCCCACCTTCGAATTGAGCATCCAGCTCCTCTTGCTCATCTTTGAATGTCTCATCATGATGAGATGCTGTGTCTCGCAACTCCCTAGACCTAGTCACCCTTATTAGCTGATCTATGAGCCATTGATGGGTTTGCATTAGAGGGATAGAAATGCCAGAAGTGGGAACAAATTCTCTCCCATTATAGTAAGCGAACTCAAAGCTACATTTGTTTGCAAGTTCTTGTGCATATAAGGGCATATTTTCCAGCACCTTAGTGTAAAGAAAGTTATATTGTTCGTATTGCTGGGTCAAGCCCTCAAGTGCTCGATTTTGGAACCTAAGCGATCGACGTGCCCCAACACTGGGCTAGGCGGCTGCTTGGCACTTGTGGTGCCTTGAACCGTGAGGGGAACCTCAACATTAGAGGTGGTAGTAGCAGTGCTTGGGGAAATCATTGTTGTAAAGCTAAAAGGGGCTTGCAAATGAGAAAAAGAATAAAGAGATTATAAGGTGATTAGAAGCTTTCTATCCTACAAGATTGTAGAGGAACCGTTGGAGTGATCGATCTGCATCACACAATGCGTAAACAACCGCAAAAGGATGTCACATTTACGCTGGTGCATAATGAGGTACAAAACGCATGCAGGACTACTGTGAAACACGAAAAAGACACCAAAAGGCCCTCCTTCTAGCATCAGAAAACTATTGCAACTAAAAACTTTGGTGGCTAGAAACATCAAGAGGTTTTCGGGCGAACAATCTTAACCTCGGATCCATGGGAGGGCTGTGCTAGATAAAAATGGAAACGGGGCACCCTGAATGGTCTGGTTAATTAGACAAAGACTTCGTCAGTGTAACTTAACCTTTTGTAAACATGTAAAGCTGAAGTGATATTTATAATGCAATATAATAATTATTAAATGCAATGAAGCAAAAATGATGTAAAATGTGATGATAAAGAGTAGGAATGTAAAGCAAACTAGAGTTAGAAAATGCACTACCTCAAGTTTGCGGCTTCACTTTGTTAAGGTGGATACAATGGTTGCGCAACACTAGGAAGCATAGAGATCCCAAAGGTAACCAAAATGCTCAAAGTAGGCCAATTATATTCTTGAACGTGGACTCAAAAGCCAACAATGTAAAATTCTAGAAAGCCAATAAAAAAATGCTAACAGAATTCCAACCAAAAAATGCAGATATTTTGAATTGCTAATTTGCTAACCAGATTTGCCAACTCTTTGCACAAATTTACCAACTTGCCCAAATTTTACCAACCACTTAAATTTTTGCCAACCAATTACCAAGAGCCAAGAATTTGCCAATTTGCCAACCCTTTGAGTGTTGTTCATCGAGGTATATATAGGGCTAGGAGCATAGGAGAAATGAGGCTAGAGTGCTGCATGTCCTAGACCCACGAGATGCTGTCCATACTGTATGAACATGCAAAGCTGGTCATGAACTTGTCACATTGCAATTATGATGTCGAAACTGGAGATGCTGGAATCAGGTGTGCCAATAATGTAAACAAGGAATGAAGCACATTGGGGTAGCGTAGCTGCCTGCTACACTGTGCTACGCTATGTAGCATAGCAAGTTGGCATAGCATAGTAGTTTGCTACGTCATGCTATGCTATGTAGCGTAGCACAGCGTAGCCACCATTTTGAAGAAAAAAATCATGTTGAAGTTTAATTTCATCTACTGGAAGCCTTGGCGCACATCGGGTCAAATTTTGTAGCACTTTGTTTGATTTAAATATTTGTTACGCTATGTAGCATAGCATAGCGTAGCAGCTGGCTTTATCTGCAAATCATGTTGAAGCTTTGGATGCTTGTCTAATGCTCGACTATGCTAATAACTGCAACTTTTTCTTTCTGCGAAGAGAGACTTGTGAACTTGCTGAACTTGTATTTGCAATGCTCATTGCTGCCTTTGAATTGTTGTTATGCTATGCTATGCTATGTAGCGTAGCACAGCGTAGAAGCTAGCATAATCCTGCTTTTTACTTAATCTACCACTTTCTAGTAAGAGACTTTTGCTAAGAGACTTGAAGTTTGAACAAGGTAACTAGTTTTGAAGGCCAGAGTGCTTGGTGGGACTTTCTGTTTTGCTCTTGCTATGTTGCATAGCATAGCATAGTGTAGTAGTTTGTGTTGCAATAGTTTACACTTGTTTGTTTGAGCAACTGTCTTCTGAGGCCTGCTACACTACATAGCATAGCGTAGTGTAGCAAACTTCTTCACTAGAAAACTTGTCGAACTATTTTGCGCATCCTGAGCACCATCGACAACCCCTAGCATGTTTTCTAAGTAAACTATCAGCCGGATGAATTGTCCAGGTGGGCAGACCAGAGAGTTCGTCGGGCCTGTCAGCATTGGAGGTAGCAAAATTTTCGAACTGGACAGTCTGAACTCAGAGAATCCATTTCTTGCCAAATGGTCATGAGGCTACACTTGTGGAAATGTTTGCCTCAATTCCAAGACCCTAGTGAAGCAAGAGTGCCTTGAAAATTTAGGGTCTTTCAACTATAACCATATAGAAAACTATAGTAGTAATGCTTAGATATTGTGTTGAGCACCTGGTCAACAAATGACAACAGAAAGTAATCCTTGAATGTTGCCATGTTTAGTAGCTTGAAATCAATGTAGACCCAACACTTTTCACCTTTCTTTAGCACAATTACAAGTGCACTAACCCACTTGCTATCCATAATGGGATAGATGAACGCTGCCTTGAGGAGTTGCTCAATTTCTTCCTTAATAATTTTCTTCAATTTGGGGTCGACCACCTCTGTGGCTATTTTTTTGGCTTCATGGCTAGGTTAGTGTAGATGTAATGCTGGCATATCCTAGGATCAATCCCTATGAGTTCAGGATATGACCAAGAAAATGTTGCTAACCATCTTTCAACTACTTTCAATAGCATCTTCATCTGTTCTAGAGTAAGTTTTGCATTGATTATAACTAGCTTTCCATTCTATAAAAATACATATTCCCTTCTAGGTAGTAATATTTTTAGCTCAAGGGGCTCTTATTTGGATTTTTCAGGAATTTCCATCTCTCCCTAGTGAGTATCATCATTTATTTCATCGGAGAGTTGGGGATGAACCTACTCTAGTTCATCCATGCCAGTGACATATGCACATGTTAGGCTCTTAGTTGGTTCCATGTAAAGTGTGCTGCATTTTGAATTAGTGGTCAACAATTGGATGCCCTCCTGTGTTGTGGCTAGTGCATATAGATACCTTTGAATTCCTACTTCTGGCGCACATTGCTTGCATGTAGAGATAGATGCTTGTCTTATGGCCCAAAGTTTCTGCACACAATTGCATGCTATATCACTATACGTGATGCATGAAACTCTCTTTTTCTTGATCTTTCCAAATGCATTTTCTTTAGATATCTCCAAGAAAATATCTCTAATGTCCATTCTTACATCGATGGTGCTTAGCCATGCCTTTTCCATAATGATTGGAAAGTCCCCTTTGCAGTTCTCCACTTTGATCACTAGGATAGTGGTCACAATGTCTTCTACCAGTTCCAATGGAACAATGATAGACTAGTTTACCAATTCCAATTTGATGTCACTCTTCTTTAGAGGAGGCAGGTTCTAAGCAGTGTACATCTTATGAGAAATCAAATTAATACCAGAACCTAAATTGAGAAGAGCCTTGCATGATTGATTCCAAAAAATATACAAATAAATTAGAGGACTTCTAGGATTAGCTAATTTCTTGGGAAGGTTTCCTACATGGACCCAATCAGACACACTATGAGTGAGCATTACAATATGGATCCTTGGTAGAGTTTAGTTTCAAGAAGGCTTGAAGGAATTTGATATGGAGGAAGAGGTAGAAGCAAGGTTTTCAATTATAGGTGTAGGTGAAGGCTTAGGTGGACTATGGAGTTGAAAAAAACATCTTTTCTTTGATCAAGAATTTGTCCCCTTCGATTGATGATTGGATTGCAAATTAACAACCCTCGTAGCATTATGTTGTTGTAGTTGAGTGGGCAGTTCACCCTACATTGGTGGAGCAGGTGGTAGCTGTGTAATTGGAGGAGTATGTGTAGGGATAGGAGGAGGATAAGGATAAGAGGTGGTATTCCTTATTCCATGTGGCAAATGAGCTCAGTAATAATCTAAAGGATGGTTGTGAGGCTGGAAATTAGAAATGTGATTGGAGGAGTCGTGTGGAGACATGGGTTGCTACATGTGATAACCATATGGATCAAGCTATCGATAAGGGTACTATTATCTTAGCAGTGCCAATGCCCAAGATTGTGGTTGCTAACATTATTAATACTATTCATAAACTTGTAGTGAAGCTCCACTTGGATAATACGGTTGTTGCTAGTGGAATTGCTTGAGATTACCTTAAGGATAAGGTAACCTTCTAGATCTTTGCCTTTGTGTATTTCATGGATGTAAGGCATACATTCTAGACTCCTATAGATGTGACACAATGGGGAAACATCCCTTAGGATGTTTGTACTAACAAACATCACATCCATGATCATCATCTGATTTACTATCTACAACCTCTTTTATTGCAGTAATCTTGCTCTTACCTTTATAATATGCACATTTAGCTTCTTTGCACCTCTTGCACTCACACTCACTACTTTGTTCTTTAAACTTAGAAATTTTAAGAACAACTTGAAATCTGTTGTCCATTGAGTCCCTTAGCTAATCAACCTTGGTTGTAAGTTTATATTGGAATTGTTAAAGTGGCAAGGCTTTCTTATGCACCCTCATCAAAGACGGATTCATCCTCACTGTTGCAGAATTGAACATCCATGTTGTAGATAAAAGGATCATAGTTGTACTCCTCTACACTTTTTCTTTTTTTTAGTTCACCCTCCTCTTTGGCAACCTACTCTATTAATCTTTGTACTTGATGGACACTTAGTTCTAACAATCACCCTTGGGCATAGACACCCTTGGTTTATTATGAAGCCCATCTATAATGTGACAAAGTTGAACCAATTGAGAATAATCATTGCTAGGATATTTGTGCATCAAGGCATAGTATCAAGCAACGATAGCATCCAAGGGTTCATGTCTTCCTTTTTTTCACCCTTGAATTTTTTCCCTTAAGTTGGACACTCTATAGTACGTTTGATACTTAACATTGAACAACTCAAGCATGGTATTCTATCATCTGATAGATTTCAGCTCTAAAGATTAGTACTAGTTTTCTTCTTCTTTAATGAGTGTCTTGGGGTACAACTTCAATTTTTGCCACTCGTTCTTTATTTTTTGCAAGGCACATGCATCTTGGAAAGCTTGAAGATGATTTTGTGGATTAGAGTTATATCCTCCTTCAAATCAAGTAATATTATTCATGTCTAATCATTTGATTTGGCTATCTTTCACATGCCTTGTTGGAGTTCTAACTACCTTTACAATGTTAGGCATACTTCAAGTAGTAAATAGAGGCTCATCAAGGCCTTGATTATAGTGCCTATGATTCCCTCTACTACCCCTTTGTTCATGGTGATGTGCCTTTATTGAATGTATGTGCCCTAGATCTTATTTTTCCCAATGGTTCCTTTGGCTTTTTTGGTCTTGTTGGTTGTTTCATTCATTTTGATCACCTTCATCACAATATTGCCTTCTACGATCATGGTCAGAGCTAGAAGAAGAAGATGATGACAAAGAGGAAGAGAAATCAAAACCAACACCATCATGGTGCCTACTACTGCCTCTTCGGTGATGGTGAACACAATCATGATTTTCCTTCTTGTCTGCATCCCTATCTTGATTTGCCCCTCCAAATCCTTCATTGTCATTAGATCCCTTATTACCAGAATTAGGATTGTGAACTGTGGAGTGTGAATTCTAGTTTTGACCTCCATCATTGAAGTTAAAGAGAGGAGTTTCACAGAATGGAAAACCCCTAAAGAAGGGTTCCCCGCTAGCTTGTTGGTACAACAGGAATGGAAAATCATTAAGCCCTTTTTCTTCAAAAATTCATAACACTATTCTAGTTGTTAGTCCTGCAAACATTATGCTTCAGTGGGATGATAATCCTTAACATTAGCATCTTCCATAATATACTCCCCATGTTGGTCTTGAAGACCACATCATGTAAGAATTTGATAGAGCATTGCAAGAGCAACATGATTAGGTGGCAACACAATGTTTTCCTCCATGTCACACCATCAAAACTGTTCATCCTAGTGTAGGATGAAGGTGAAGTTCGGCACATACTCATCAAGATGAGTATATCTAATTCGATACTATTGAGGCTTTGGTGAATTAACTCTATCAGCCTTGGACAGAGAAGCACTCCTGTGAGCACAAGACATTTTTAGTTAGTAAATAAAAATCACAATGTGCCATGATAATTTGTTGTAGTAATTGTGAAATAAGATATGACTCTAAGGTTTTTTCTAACGATTTAAATATTTTCACTAGGTCCTAGATAGCACACAAAACAATAAAAAGATCCCTAAAAATGATGCTAATGATGAGTGGTGAGGTACCCCTATGCCTAACCATATAAATCACTAAGGCGTTACATGTGATTCGGTCGAATTCCATGGACCTATAGTTATCTAATGCACTAGCTCCTCTAGGAAGTGAAATGGCATTAAATATGTTCGTTGTCTTCCCAATTACACTTGTTAGCTTCAAGGGTATGGTTTTAAGTTTAATTGAGGTATATGATTTTTCTTACTTTATATTATATGGATTTGGTCACCTACAAAAAAAATGAAGAGTAGAGTAATTAAATATCTAATCCATCTATTGTCTAGCTAGCCTAACACAAGTAACCATTCCACTTTCCTGGACACATCCTGAACACATATAACATTGTTGGGCTACCAAACGTTAAACATTGTTGGATTACCAAGTACTATATGAATGCTCGAAGTGGTCATGCTCATGTTCATTAACTACTAGAAATAAATTGCTTCACTCAAATGCATTAAAATAAAGAGCATGAAAGTAAAATGCATTAAAGAAAATATTAAGCTATTCACAGTGCTACAAGGATTGTCAAAAGAGTTTGTTTTATTATTGTCACACTGCTATGCTAAGGTACATCAATGCTCGAATAAAGAACCATACACACTTAGACTCCTTCTGCGGGAACTCAAAAAATATTCTAACTTTGAGGAAAAGAAATGGAAAAAGCTTCGCTACTCTGCCTAAAAACTAAATTGAAAACTCCAAACGGGAGCCTAGGCATGGTATTTATAAACCTAAGGTAGATGCTCTGATGTTGCTTACAACATGTCATATCAAGACCCTGACATCACGTATGAGATGTTGCGGCTCCAACGTCATGTACCCAATGTTGGGGCCAACATAATGTGGTTCATCAAACCCCATTATTGATTGTAGCAATATTTTATGAGGATTGCTTGGAAGCATTGCATGGAATGGTTTTCTTTCTTTCTTTAGATGCATTTTATGACCTTGTTGCCATTTGGTGTGATAGCTACTAATTTTATATTAAAATTAAATTAGTTTTATTTTATCATAATATGTTTATTAGTATATTTTTGAGAATAGTGATTTTTAATGGCATTTCCTTTATTGATTAAATTAGCATGTGTGGAATTTATGCAAAAATAGGAAAAGTTGCTTGTGATATGGAAAGGATTAGTGGTAATATTNCATCCCTATCTTGATTTGCCCCTCCAAATCCTTCATTGTCATTAGATCCCTTATTACCAGAATTAGGATTGTGAACTGTGGAGTGTGAATTCTAGTTTTGACCTCCATCATTGAAGTTAAAGAGAGGAGTTTCACAGAATGGAAAACCCCTAAAGAAGGGTTCCCCGCTAGCTTGTTGGTACAACAGGAATGGAAAATCATTAAGCCCTTTTTCTTCAAAAATTCATAACACTATTCTAGTTGTTAGTCCTGCAAACATTATGCTTCAGTGGGATGATAATCCTTAACATTAGCATCTTCCATAATATACTCCCCATGTTGGTCTTGAAGACCACATCATGTAAGAATTTGATAGAGCATTGCAAGAGCAACATGATTAGGTGGCAACACAATGTTTTCCTCCATGTCACACCATCAAAACTGTTCATCCTAGTGTAGGATGAAGGTGAAGTTCGGCACATACTCATCAAGATGAGTATATCTAATTCGATACTATTGAGGCTTTGGTGAATTAACTCTATCAGCCTTGGACAGAGAAGCACTCCTGTGAGCACAAGACATTTTTAGTTAGTAAATAAAAATCACAATGTGCCATGATAATTTGTTGTAGTAATTGTGAAATAAGATATGACTCTAAGGTTTTTTCTAACGATTTAAATATTTTCACTAGGTCCTAGATAGCACACAAAACAATAAAAAGATCCCTAAAAATGATGCTAATGATGAGTGGTGAGGTACCCCTATGCCTAACCATATAAATCACTAAGGCGTTACATGTGATTCGGTCGAATTCCATGGACCTATAGTTATCTAATGCACTAGCTCCTCTAGGAAGTGAAATGGCATTAAATATGTTCGTTGTCTTCCCAATTACACTTGTTAGCTTCAAGGGTATGGTTTTAAGTTTAATTGAGGTATATGATTTTTCTTACTTTATATTATATGGATTTGGTCACCTACAAAAAAAATGAAGAGTAGAGTAATTAAATATCTAATCCATCTATTGTCTAGCTAGCCTAACACAAGTAACCATTCCACTTTCCTGGACACATCCTGAACACATATAACATTGTTGGGCTACCAAACGTTAAACATTGTTGGATTACCAAGTACTATATGAATGCTCGAAGTGGTCATGCTCATGTTCATTAACTACTAGAAATAAATTGCTTCACTCAAATGCATTAAAATAAAGAGCATGAAAGTAAAATGCATTAAAGAAAATATTAAGCTATTCACAGTGCTACAAGGATTGTCAAAAGAGTTTGTTTTATTATTGTCACACTGCTATGCTAAGGTACATCAATGCTCGAATAAAGAACCATACACACTTAGACTCCTTCTGCGGGAACTCAAAAAATATTCTAACTTTGAGGAAAAGAAATGGAAAAAGCTTCGCTACTCTGCCTAAAAACTAAATTGAAAACTCCAAACGGGAGCCTAGGCATGGTATTTATAAACCTAAGGTAGATGCTCTGATGTTGCTTACAACATGTCATATCAAGACCCTGACATCACGTATGAGATGTTGCGGCTCCAACGTCATGTACCCAATGTTGGGGCCAACATAATGTGGTTCATCAAACCCCATTATTGATTGTAGCAATATTTTATGAGGATTGCTTGGAAGCATTGCATGGAATGGTTTTCTTTCTTTCTTTAGATGCATTTTATGACCTTGTTGCCATTTGGTGTGATAGCTACTAATTTTATATTAAAATTAAATTAGTTTTATTTTATCATAATATGTTTATTAGTATATTTTTGAGAATAGTGATTTTTAATGGCATTTCCTTTATTGATTAAATTAGCATGTGTGGAATTTATGCAAAAATAGGAAAAGTTGCTTGTGATATGGAAAGGATTAGTGGTAATATTCTTTTAATCTAATGTTTTTTTTTTGGTAATTGGCTATTGTCTTTCATTCTATGATTTTTGGCTAATCTTCATTAAAACTTCCATGGCTCTTTGGTAACTAGCTATTTTATTTCATTCCATTATTTTTGGTTAATCTTCATTAAACCTTTCATGGCTCTTTCTTTCCACATACTTTGACAATTTAAGAGAGGTATTGTAAGAGACTAAAGTTAGTAGAGGTGCAAGTGGATTGTGGATTGGCTTTGCTGTTTCTTGGATCTATGCTATCTTGCTCTTTTTTCTTGTGGATTTTTTCATGCAAATTCAAAGGTGAATAATCTTGACTTCTTTTCTATTTACAGTTATAGGTTTATGCATATTTTTGGGATGGGTTTTGCATTAATTTTTCTATATTATAATGATGCTATTTGTGGGTTGCAGGGCATTGCTTTAAACACTTGTAATATGGATTCTATAGAATTTTATGTGCAACATTTACTTTTAAGGGTATTTTTATTTTTGTCAATTTTGGGTATGGGTTTTGTAAGAATTATATCAACAAATTTTGTGGGATTAGGTTTTATCATTCATGAGCTTGTTTATTTGCAATTGGATGTCAGAAATACCGTAATTCTTATGTAGTTCTGATCTTCAATCTAGAGAGAAAGATGTGGATTGGAATCTCTCAGTGAACAGTTTGGAGAGTGATGGAATTTTCATTTGTTTAATATTTAGTTAGATATATTATTTTTCTTTCCTGATTCCAAGGTCCTATCATGGGTTATTGGGATTACTCATTTTTGCTATGGTTTTGAATAAATCTATTTTTCATTATTCATATTGTAATCTCAATCATTTGGATTTGAATCTATCCATTTTTTAGACTTTCAGGCTTCATGTTAGTCAATCTAAGTTTTTCCCATTGGTTTAGTGAATAGATTTTTCTTGTTCTCTTTGCTTCTTAATCTTAATTTGTTGAATCCTTACATATGGTTTTATTACACTTTTTCCACCATTTCAAATTTTTTTTAGCTAAATTCTGGCCCTTTTCTACTCAAGTAGAATGTCCTTGGCCTTTTCAAGATATCTTTCCCATGAAGTAAACTACCTAGAAAGACATCTCCACCCTAGTAGAAATGTCTCCTTTGTCGTTGAGATGTCTTACTTAAGACATCTCAACTCTATCAGAGATGTCTCCCAACTTCTAGAGACATCTCACCCTTACCATAGATGTCTTTCTTGAGACATCTCTAGCCTACCATAGATGTCTTCCAACCTTTGAACATGTTTCACCCCACTTCTATACATCTCCTTTTCTCTATGACATCTCTCTTATCACGGAGATCTACTATAAACTTGGTTTTTATGAAGTTTGATCTACTATTCTGGTTTGAAACTTAGTTTTCTTGGTCTCTAAGCTTCTTAAAACCTTGTTTAATCTTTCATCTCATTAAATTGATATGTGCTATTTTGGAATTTCAAGTGTTATATATATTTTCTTTGCATGATGAGCATTTCTTAGTTTGAATCTTGGTCAATTTGTAGTCTTTCCCCATTGTTCATATTAGATCTTTATATTGGCCGTTTTACTGATTTTCTATATTCTTGTTGCAAGCATTCTTCCATGTTGATCTTTTTAATCTCATCACTAGATCATAGGTTTTGATATATCTTTCTTAGTTATTTGGATGTCTTCTAATTTTGGTGTTGATCACTACATGGTTATTGACTATCGGTGATTTTAGCCTTTTAAATGTTGTGACTCAATTAGTTTGCTAGAAGTTATGGTCATGTTTTCTCTTCTTTGATTTTATTAACATCTTGGGATATTGGTAAGACCTATGAGATCTCTTGGTTGTTGGGTTTAATTTCCTGTGATGTTGAAATGCTTAAGTGATTTTTTTGCGTTTCATGATATTATTTCATTCCTTGGATTGATATCCTCATGAGAAACCCTTGAATTGTTCAATATTTTTTATGAGATGAATCCTTTTGGTGTTTTGTTACCCTCCACTATCATTTGGTTTATCTTGTTGGGTGTTTCTTGGATGTTTGTATGATGGAGCTAGCACTAAGTTATGTGAGAAATTAGAGATGGGCTCCCTAGAAATGATTTTGTTATTGACCTCTACTAGGATTCATGAGTGTATCTTTCATTGTAGGATCAATCCTATGTAAGGTAGTGATTTCATGACTTATTGTTCCTTTTAATTTGATGCCTATAGCATTAGAGGTCAGTCTTGGGTAACACCTCTAGTACTAGTATATTTGGGGAATATCAGAAGTAAGTCTTAGATGATGCTTCATGTTCCATTGAGACTATTAATAAATCCATGTGTATGATAATTTTATATTTGGTTTGGATATATTTTGGCGTTGGAAAATGAGAAGTACACATGATAACATGATCCATAGTTAACACTGAGTATAGTACATGCTAGCCTCCTCGATTGTGATAATGGTTGGACTTGGAAAACCCTAGTTTTGGCATTTTTTAATGGATTGATGTTTAGTTATACATTTTTATGCTTACTTGAATGTTTTGAGCTAACATATTTTGCAAGTTAGTCATGCTTCTCCTACTTCCATGAGATCTACCCATTCATCGGTTGGAAATGATGCCATGGTTTCTCACTTAGCTTAATGCCACTAATCCTTTTTATTTATTGGTTAATTAAATTAGAAGAATATGGATATCTTTGATGATTCATTGTATTATTAGTTTGGTTGATGATGTTATGCTTTTAATTTGAGCTTCAAATAGTTATGAATTTTACTTTTCAATAGTGTATCAGACATTATTTTCCCTTCTTTCTAGCTTTTGCATATATGAATGATGTAGGAATTAGAACTTTTTATTATGTCATTTCTATATATTTTCAAAGATTCAAATTGATAGTTTATATTACTTCTCTTTAGTTAGATGTATCACCTTTTAGCATATATGTTTATCCTAATTTTATGTAATGTTATATTTACACATTTCTTTCTTCTGCTATTTAGTTTCTTATTGGTTTCTTGGGTCATGACTCTACATTAGGTTTCCTTATTTTCTTTTATTACATAGTTCATTTGTCATCTTGTTTCTTGTCATGGCCAACCATTTATTAGGGATTTTACCCAACATAATGCTCTCTAACCTAAGGCTTGGTAAGGAGGATGTTACAATTTATATAATCTATTTTATCTTTATTTTATTATTTCAATCATATCATCATTTCAATCCTATTTTAATATTTCAAAAAGTCATCAAAAAAAGCCTAAGAATCCATGTCCCATGGAGATAGAACTTCCTTAGAATGATCTTAAATTGAGTGAAAGATAATCCTCACTAGTTTTGAAGTAAATTTGAGCATAATTTGTACATATGTGCTACCCAAACATTTCCCAAGCATGAAGCAAAGCTATATCTCATTTTAAATACCACTTGTCTCAAGAAATCCATTTCATATGATCAAAAGAATATGTTTCAAGCTTGATTCAAGTCCATGCTACATTAGTTTTGAGGTATAAATATCATCTTCAATCTTGATCTTTTGTTAACTTGTTCATAATCCTCTAAAATTCCAAGATATGAATTATAATTTCATTTTCTAGCCAAACCATGACCTACCATTAATTCAAGATATACTTGGAACTAACAAGCCTATATTTTTTAGTGACCATAACATCATCAAGACTCATGGTATATTATAATGAGGTTTTAATAACTCATTGTCCACCTCATCTTAGTCCAAAGACTAGAAGTAGTAGAACAACATCTTTATAGATGATCGTGACTTAACCATGACCCATGGGTAGGACATTGTAACCTCATCATGACTTGTGATTTATAAAAATCAATGGTAGAGATAGAGAACAAAAATTCTACACTAACATAAGATATAATAACCTAACCATGACTTATGGTTAGGAATCTACAATCTCACCATGGCTTGTGGTCAAGGAAAAATCCAACCAAAATTGAGGGAACACTCTAGCAACTCCAAAAGAAACCAAGGCTCCACCATGGCCCATTGTTAAGACAACATGATTACACCACAAATCATGGTTAAGATACCATGAGCTAGCCATAACTTATGATTAGGGTTTTTCGCACCTTGCCTAACCACAACATTATCATGACCCAAAATGTGTTTTCATGATAAAGTGAGAGAATAATTGGAATAAATCCAATTAAATATATAACATGCCTTTACATCATATAATTAAATTATTTTTAAAAACTTAGAATAACATAAAAATATAAAATATATATAAATTTCAAATAATAAATTATAATCATCTTTTTAATCTATCCATCTTAGAAGCAATAAGAGTTTGTCGTAATAATTAGAGAATAAATTCAAAAGTATAAGAATAAAGAATAGTAAATACCAATGTGTCAAAATACATATAAATGAATAGGAGTATGCACTTCAAAACTAGTATGTATAGGCGATTTGATGTGGATGAGGAGATGACTTAATGTTTAGGCTTAATAGTTGGAATCCTGAGAGGTAGGAAAACCTTTGATTTAGGCTAGAAACTTGAATTAGGAGAAAAAAATTTTCAAGAATTTCTCATTAGCGTTTTTGAGGTCAAAGATGAATTTTTGGAGGGTGAGGTTTCTAGATTTTTTTTCATTCTTATTTTCAATTTTGGTTTTCTTGCTTGTAGCATCATCCATTTAAGATGGGCGTTGATGGACTTTTTGATGTTGGTTTTGGAGGTCAAAGGCAATACTATATCCATGATAGTCAATAATAATATTTATGCACAATAAGAGAGAAAATTCTAATTTAGCCTTGGATTTTTCATCTTTGTTAATCCCATGCCAAAGCTAGATTAGATCCAAGAATGGATGGTTGCAAAGTGAAAATGTTTTAACATCCAAGAGATGATCCTACATGTAGGACTAATTGGTTTTAACTATATTTTGAATAAGATTTAAATTGTGTTTTAATAGAAGATTTCTAGTTTTTTAAAATTAGGAGCTTTACTTTTGTAAGTGGTATTATGAAGCCCAATTAGAAACAAAGCTCTTTTAGAAGGTTCCCACCTATATCAGGATCCTAAACTATCCTATGGAGTTTTCGGAAGTAAGCTTACTAGATCTTTGCAAGTTTTGGAGAGCTAGTCAAACTTGATAAAACCATGACAAGTCTATCCAAAATGGTCCTAGTCCTTTTTTATGTTTAGATGTTACTTTAACATGCTTATGAGATTAATTAGATTAAATTTAAGAGTAAGTGGGAAATCCAAATCCTAATAGTAGAATATAATAATCTACTTATAAAAATGCTTAGTATTTCGAAAAATTGGCATTTAGAGGAAGGCTCATGTTTCTAGACCAAAAACATGCATCCATGGTGGGAAGCAAGGGCACATAATTAACATGTGCCAAATAAGCTAGAACCATTTGTAATAGTTCCAAGTGGGATAAAACAAGAATTATAGGATATATTGACCTGAATGCTACCCTACACTTTTCTTGGAAAGTTAGAACACATCATTAATATTTATTATGCAAAGTAGAGAAAAGAAGGAACCAAAAATAGTTAGGAATGAAAAATCTAAAATACGAAGAGTTAATATTTAAGGATACAAAATAAAGATGTGAGTATAGATAGGAATAAGGATTAACAACAAAGTAAAGATGAACTAATGGAATCATTAGAAATTTTAGCACATCCATAGGATTTTTCATTATTTTTGAAGGTTTAGCCACCTAGTGTAATGGAACAAATAATTCTTTCAGCTAAGGAAAGGATTCTATTTTTTCTTAAACTTCATGAGATCATTGGCTCACCTCTAGCTTCCTCAACCTTAACAACTATTACAGATAATATAGCACTAGCCTTAGATCTAGATCAGGGATCTATTATCATAGCATAAGTTTTAAAAATTCCAAAGTCAACCTTAAAATAGATGACTATTATAACATTGTAACTACAAAATCATAAGCATATGAGATCGCTACTTCAAGAAAGAGTAGTAGAATAGTGAAGGCCTAGAAAGAATGCCATATGGATAAAGATGTAAAGCTAAAACAAACTAAAATTTATAGATTCTTCTCTTATGGATACATTATATAAGAACTATTGTTAAAGATTTAGCTACCAATTAGAATGTTGATAATGTCTTGTTGTAAGAGATAAAGCTAAATGAGAATGAGAATTCAAAAATGTTTTGAATGGGATGCCACCTTTTTAAAATTAACTCCCAAGGAAGAAAAAAAGGTCTTGCTATTTTGTGGCATAAACATTTCAAGAATTAAAAGGACAAAAATTTCATTATTATTAAGAACATGATTTGCAACTATATTATGGTTAATTTTCATAGGCCATAGAATCCAAATAAATGCATCTTTATCATATAAGAAATTTGCAAAGACTTCTCAACAAATGATCCTATGATTTTCATGGAAGACTTTAATGAAATGATTTTTCTATTAGGAAAAAGTAATAGGGTTACTTGGAAGTGAAGAGACATGAAGGAATTCTTGCAAACTCTACATCACTTTTTATCGGTCCTTCCTGCTGAGACCAAAAAAGGTCTGTTAATGATACACATAGAAAATTGATTGTAAATACTGAAGATGACATGAACATGAATTACAAAGATTACTTATATATATCATTATGTTTAATAAATGAAAGTAGTATAATGCATATGATGCAAGTGAAGGAATCTATGTTGCCATGCTAGGAAAATGATATTTATATATTTTTATAAATTTCATGTATTTAACAAATATTAATAAATAATAATAATAAAACTTATTGTAATCCCTTATGGGATATACATGATGCAAATATCTAACATACATGCAAACTGTGGTACAATCCTTTATGGGATAGGTACAATACTAACACACAAAAGCAATAAATCTCCTTAGTAACATCCTTTATGGTCCAACATTATTCCATATAGGTATGACCTACAAGGTGGAATCAACATAAAGCTCTAAAAATATATACTAATCAATTTAAATAAATTAATTTAATTATGATTTCTAAATTTAACAAAAAATTAATTAATTAGGTATCATCTTTAAGGTTCAATAAAAAATTAGAAAATTTAAGGAAATCAAAATAAACTTTATTCTATTAAAGAGATTTCTTCTTATTATTTAAGTTTACCATCTCATTCTATTTATATTGTATTATTTATTACTATGATGTTTATGCTTATACTATCATGATATTATCCACTATCATAGTGTTGTATTAATTTAATAATTTTTAAATTTTCATTAAAACATTTGTTAACATATAGTTATAACTACTAAGTATGGTTATAATCATTTTTGTTTAGAAATGATGTTTCACATATCTTAAATATTATTAGAATTATGTTAGGATGTATGTATTTTATCTTATCATCTCTCCTCGTGTTTGGTTATTGAGTTATTCATTGATGAGTGGTGAGTATACCCTGCACCTAACCATACGAATCACTAGTGCTCACTTAGTGATCTGGTTAAATTTTATAAACTTTAGTTCTCTAAGGACACTAGGTTCCAAAAGGTGAAACTAATTTTTGCAATCATTGTCTTCCCAGTTCCACTTGTGAAGTTCAAGGGTATGGTTAAGTGTAACTAAGGCATATGACTTTTATCATTTAAGTCACCTAATGAACAAGAATAAAGAATAAAGAAATTTAATTGCTAAATTAATTTAACAACTAACTAACACTTAACTAATCTTAACATAAGCATCTATTTCCACTTTCCATACGCATCCTAAACA
Organism: Gnetum montanum; assembly: GCA_015680685.1. Classification (NCBI taxonomy): domain Eukaryota; kingdom Viridiplantae; phylum Streptophyta; class Gnetopsida; order Gnetales; family Gnetaceae; genus Gnetum; species Gnetum montanum. The sequence continues at coordinate 1,284,196 of MNCI01003660.1, read as the reverse complement.
CGTATAGTACTACTGGGTTACCAAACGTTAAATGTTACTAGGATTGCCAAGCATTAGATGTACACTTGAAGTGGTTGTAATTTTGTGTTTCTATTTAATCTATATTAATCAATTAATTACTTAATTTCTGAAAAACAATAAAGAAAATTGCTTGAATATCAAATGCATAAGTAAATAATTAATCTAGTCCAAGTGCTGCAAGGTTTATTTAAAAAGCTCATCTTTATTACCATCCACATTAAAGTGCTTAGGTATAACAATGCTAGAATAAAGATCCATATACTCTTTGATTTCTAATTCAAGCACTTAGAAAATATTCTAACTTTTGAGAGGAAAAACTACAAGTTCTTCATTATAACTATAAAAAGAATGCCATAAATGTGGCTGGTAGGTTCACATTTATAGGTGAAAATAGGGTGCCCTGTCGATGGGTACATGTCAACGAGTCATACATTGACAAGATCACATTGATGAGATGCCATCAATGGCATCTTGTCAACATAGCCAAACAATGTAACTCATCATGTCCCCATGACTAAATGAAAAATCATCCTCAAGTTCTTTACAGAATTTGGGATGGTATGGGATTATTGACTGACTACATGTACACAAAAAAAAACACACAATAAAAAACTAAGTGTTGAAGTGTACTATTTTATAATCATTAAAAAATTTTAATGTTCAAGACAACAAAATTGAACACCAAGATAAAACTGACAAACACATCTTCTTAAATTACATGAAGATTGATGACTGGCGAGGTACCCCTACACTCAACCATACAAATACGAGCATTACACACACGATCCAGTCAAACTCCGTAGACTAAGTGCCTACACGCCTCATGGAACACTTAAGGTTAATCATTCGTTGTCTTCCCAAACTTACTTGTATTTGTCACGGTTGTATGGTTAAGTAAGTTTGAGGTATATGATTTTTATGTCTTTTCTATTTTATCTCCTATGCTAATGAGGTGAAGGGTAAAGAGACTAATTAACTAACTTTAACTAACTAACTAAGCCTTAATTAACCTAGCATCAGCGTCCATTCCCACTTACCGTTCACACCCTGAAGCAATGCAACCTTGGTTACCAAATGTTATTCGTTACTGGGATCACCAAGTGTAATGCACGTGCTCGAAGTGGTCGTACTAAATGCACTTAACTATGGGAGAAGGGTTGAGAAATATTTAATCAACTAATAAAGCAATTAAATGATAAAAAATAAATAACAATAATTAAAATCATAATTAGCTTAGTCCATGCACTGCAAGGTTTATCCAAGATGTTCATCTTTATTTCCGTACACAAACTTGTGTTTAGGTACAATATTTGCTCGAATAAAGATCTATTCACTTTGGAGCTCCTACTGTAGGCACATGGAAATTATTCTATCTTTGGAGAGGCAAAACTGCCAAAGTTTTGCTACGGTCTAGCCTAAACTATCAAAGGGAGAGCTGCCTCTTATTTATATATTTGACGACAAACTGCGATATCGTGTACATGATATCACAAGGGAAGACACGATATCATGTACGTGATATTGCGGGGGATACAATATCACAGCAGATGCGATATCACGGCCCATGCAATATTGTGTCCCATCATACCCCCATGATTGAATAAAAACACATCCTTGAGTTCCTTACAAAATATTGGGAAGGTATGGGATTATTGACTGGATGGAACTAATGGTGAATGGGATGACATGTGAACAAATCATCATTACAAAACAAGACAAAATTGATGTTCACGACAACAAGAGTGAACACCTTATACATTTAACATCAGGCCTTATTTGGTAGCTGAAAGAGAAGATAGAAGAGAGAAGAAGTCTGCTGCTACCAACGCCAAGATTGTGCCTTTTTTTATCTATCCATAAGCACGCTATCCATCTTGTTCCTTGCATAGCTACTTCAGCACCAATCCATTCCAAGTGTTCCCTCCAAATCCAATCCATTGTTGCATGATTGCCATCTGCACACACAACATAGTCTTTATATTAGCAAGGGTAAATGAATCATAATGCAATTGATACCTTGCTTCGATGAAAGGTCCATTGGCTGAGTTGTGGTATGGCTGATATAGATCTGGAGATATCATAGTGGCTACCGAAGGTGTAGGGGTTAGGAGAAAATCGAAAAAATTGGGTCTGGTCCCCCATGACTAAGAGCAAACCTCCGATAGTGATAGAATGGAGAAAGAAAAAGATCAACAAAGATGAAGAAAAAGAGACAACTATAACATCGATGAAATAGATGTCAAGATGGAAATGAACAAAATAGAGTGGACTGCAAAAATGTTAAGGGAAAGAATTCAACTGGTGCACTAAATAGGAATGTCAATGGGTCCTCCCCAAAGTAGGTTCATGCCCTTAATGCCCTGACAAACCCACATTCAAAGAGTCTGTAGGCTATGGGAATGTCATTTGGAACAAGAGCTAAAGTCTTAACCACAAGAATTTACCAAAAAGAAAATAATGCGTTAACCAAAATATACACTAATGATACAACCGGCAATGAGGTGAACAATGGAGAAAAGGATGGAGAGAAGAGAATGGAATGGAATCCCAAGAACAAGGTGGTGTACAGCCCCTTGTGTAGTTAATGATTAATGTGACTTAGTAGATCCCATTCTAAGTTCAGCCTCCAACAAACCAAATCCAGTGAATTCGCATTAATGCATTCAGCCAATCCATCCCCTTGAAGTAACAAGAATGTCTTCCCAAAGAGCCACCACCATTTCGACGAAATGAAGGAGGAGAGAATGGGAAGCGAGAAGGGCCTTAGTTAGAGGGGACATTTTTATTTTAGTTCCATAACCAGTGCTTGTAGCCCAAATGGTTATTTCGTCTAACGGGTGTGCTTTGAATTCTCACTTTTCTTATTTTTTTTTGTTTTTTTTTGTTTTATATGTTTATGTGTGAGAACCACACCATGCAAAGACTTCGTTATTTTTATTTTCTCAGCTTCTCGATAATTGAGTAATGTCGAAATGGTAAGAAAACTCAAGAAGAACACATCCAAGCACCCAAGAGAATGGCCAACACAAATACATCAAGTTCCCTTAAAGCCACACCCTTTTCAATCATTGAGTCCTTCCTTAGTTTGAAAAATGTCCAATCACTAATTTGTTGATAATTCTTATTTAGAAAGGGACTGTACATTTTCAAGCCAAGAGAGACCATAGGAATTTATGGATGTATGGATGAAGTGGACTCATTGCCTATCATATCAAAAGAACCATACCTTAGTATCAACATCATAACTTAAAGCTAAAAACCAAACATTAGCAATCAATATAAAATAGTTCATACCATCATTAAGAACACTTATTAAATGACAAACTTGACAAGATGGATAACACACACAAGAAATGGAAAATTATGAACGATGTTGTGAAACAAAAATAAGAAAAGTTAAAGAAATTTGTAAAACAAAAATTTGCAAAACAAAAATGTGTAAGACAAAAATGTGTAAAAAAACGTCTAAAACAAAAAACTTAAAGGAAACTGAGGGCCTCAAATGATTAGCATAGGTGGCCATCTCCCCCATGACTGAATTGAAAGGGAGAGATCCAAAATAATGAACACCTATTTGAATTTCCTAGAAGTGTCCAACTTCTCCCGATTAATGTTTTCAAGTTAAGGGGTGGAAGTTGGCAACGCTCATATTCCAATGTATCTATGCTTTCGTTATGGGTGCAAGTTGTTCCCCTAGTTCGTTCCATGCATGTTGGTTGGCTACTCTCTTAATCAGCTATCAACCACGGGGTGTCCACTTGTTGTGTGGTTGCTACATACAGGCACCTTTGTATCAGAGTTTCTAGGGCACACCAGTTGCATGTAGAAGATGTTGAGCATTCCTCCATGTCATCACCCTCAGATTCATTGTATGTGATGCATGAAACTTTCTTCTTCTCGATCTTTCCATAATGTTTACCTTAGATATTTCCAAGGAAAGATCACAGATTCCTAGGCATGCATCTATTGTACTTAGCCATGCCCTTCCCATTATAATTGGGAATTCCCCTTTATTGCTGTTAACTTCTATCACTAGGAAATCAGCTGGGTATGACCAACCACACACAGTGGTAACAATGTCCTCCACCAATCCCAAGGGAATGGTGATGGACTGGTCAGCCAGCTCTAGTTGAATATTGCTCTTCTTAAGTGGAGGTAGATTCTAGGCTTGATACATCTCTCATGAGATTAAGTTGATGCCGGAACTTGAGTCAAGAAGAGCCTTATGAGCTTCGTTCCTAGCGACTTCGAGGTAGATTAAGGGACTTCCATGGTTAGAGAGTTTCTTGGAAAGGTGGCCTACCTTGATCTAGTCAGTAACGGTATGTGTTAACATAACCGTGTGCGTTGAGCTCTATTGTTGGTTTGAAGGGAGCTCCGAAGCCTTTCTTGATGGAGGAGTATGTACGGACTCAACTGCTTATGGTTGTGAGAGCTTGTTTGGGCTTTTGGTTCTGAAGAAAGATCTTCTTTTTGTGCAGTTGTCAGAACTAATAGCGGGTTGAAGGTTTACAACTCTCGTAGCATTATGTTGCTGCAGTTGATTGGGGAGTTCCCCATGCATTGTTGGAGCGGGTGGTATTGGAACTCTCGGCATTAGAGTGGCGGATGGATTTGGAGGGTGGCCTGCATATGGTGTGTCTTTCATAGGAGAGGGAGTCCTAAAATACTCTTGATCTTGGTAGTGACCTGGTGGTGACACACGACCAACAGAGTCATGTCGAGAGATCGGCCGTTGCACGTAGTAGCCATATGGATCTGGTTACTAGTAAGGGTATCGTTGTCTAGGCGGTGGCATCCCCCATGACTGTGGGTGTTTCCACTACTAGTATTACCTAATAGGTTGTGGTGGAATTCCACTTGGATAATATGTTAATAGTTGGTGGAACTGCCTTGGGTTACCTTGGGGATAAGGTAACCTTCGGGGTGTCTGCCATTTGTTAAGTCTTGGGTTGAGTGCATACACCCTAGACTCTTATAGATGTGAGATTATTTGGAAACATCCCTTAGGATGGTCATATTGGCAGATCTCACATGCACCATCATTATTCGTGTTAGAATCCACAACCTCATCGGCAATAGTCATTTTTCCCTTACCCTTGTCACATGCATGGCCTAAATCTCTTCACTTTTTCTTATCATGGTCACTACTTTGTTCCTCCTTAGACTCCTCTACAATCTTTAGGACAGTTTCAATTTTACTATCTAAGGAGCTTCATATTTCATCTACCTTAGCCGACATTTCTATTTTTAGATTTTGATGTGTCAAGGTTTTTCTATTCACCAACTCTTTGAGTGGTGACTCATCCTCTTCATCGTAGAATCTCACTCCCTTCTTTCGGAGGGAAGGATCATGGTTATATTCTTTTGTGCTTTCTCTTTTCTATAGCTCCCCTTCTTCTTTAGCTACTTGCTCCAACAATCTATGAACTTCATGGGATCTAAGTTTAGATAATCTCCCTTGGGCATATGTCCCAAGGGTTCTCCTGGTTTCATGTATTAGCCCATCTACAAGATGGCATAGTTGATCCCATTGTGCATAACCATGGCCTGGGAAACGATGTAACAATACATAATATCGGCCCATGGTAGCATCCAAGGGTTCATGAGTACCCTGCTTCCATCCTTGGATCTACTTATGCAAGTTGGACAGACTAGAGTACGTTTGATATTTATCGTTGAAAAATTCTCGCATTGTACTCCACCTCCTAATGGTTTCCAGCTCTAAGGACCAGTACCAACTCTCTACTTCCTTTATGAGTGTCCTAGGAAACAACTTTAATTTTTTCCACTCATTTTCAATGTTCTGCAAGGTGCAGGCATCATGGAATGCCTGTAAATGGTTTTTCGGATTAGCGTTGTATCCCCCTTTGAATTGTGGGATATTATTCATATCTAATCTCTTGATCTAGCTATCTTTTTGATGCCTTGTAGGTATTCTAACTACCTCCGTAATATCTAGCATACTTCGAGTGGCAAGTAGGGGTTTGTCATGATCATCTCTCTCATGACGTCTATGATGCCTACATGGTTCCCTACTTTTCCTTCTACCATGCCTTCATTCCCTGGAGTACCCTCATCCTCTCTCTCGACTCTCTCATTGAGGTCTCTCATTTTGCTTATCCTTATCCTTACCGTTGTGCTCCTTAAGACTGCATCCTGATGTGGAAGGAGAGGGTGAAAGATGTGATGAAGGGAAAGAAGAAGGAGAACCATCACCATGACGATGTTTCTTACCTTCTCTTTGGTGACTATGGCCCCAATCGTGATGACAATCCCATGGGGATCAAAACCAGGATTATGTATTGTGAAGCATAGGTTCTGATACCCCACCTCCTCACTATTGTTAGGAGGGGAAACATCATTTGATGGAGAACCTGTTATAATTGGTTCACCATCTCCAATTTTGCTTAGGACATGTGGGACCCCTTTTCCCTTCAACAATGTATGGTGGCTCTCTTGCCTCGAGTCCCTTAGATGTTGCACTGTTGTGGGATGGAAATCCCTTATGTCATAATCTTTTGCAACATATTCAGCATATAATTTTATCATGCCTATCTATGCAAGAGCACAAAGAAGCATGTTAGGGACTTCCCGATCTGGAGGTAATACTATGTTACCTTGCAAGTCTCGCCAACGTAGTTGTTCATCCTAATGGAGGATAAAGGTAAAATTAGGTATATACTCATCATGATGAATATACACTACCCGATACTGTTGAGGAACTGGTGGTTTTTCATTATGTGTTTGGTGCCATTGACTGTCTCTAGTGTGATCCCTAGGCGATGAAGTGCTCTTGTTTGAAGAAGAAGACATTATGTCTTATTTAGTGTGCTGATTAACCGTTATACAATTTTTTTTTAATTAATCCTAAGGGTTCGTTTAAGCTCCCCATGATGAGGAGAATTTCCTATGTTCTACTTAGCACACAAACAACTTAGTCCCCGGCAACAGTGCTAATGATGAGCGGCGAGGTACGCCTACACTCAACCATATGAATACAAGCGTTACATGCATGATTCGATCGAACTTTGTAGACTAAGTGCCTACATTCCTCATGGAACACTTAAGGTTAATTGTTCGTTGTCTTCCTAGAATTACTTGTATTTGTCACGATTGTATGGTTAAGTAAGTCTGAGGTATATGATTTTTAGGTCTTTTCTGTTTTATCTCCTATGCTAATGAGGTGAAGGGTGAAGAGACTAATTAACTAACTAACTAAGCCTTAATTAACCTAGCATCAGCATCCATTCCCACTTATCGTTCACACCCTGAACAAATGCAACCTTGGTTACCAAACGCTATTCATTACTAGGATCACCAAGTGTAACGCACGTGCTTGAAGCAGTCGTACTGAATGCACTTAACTATGGGAGAAGGGTTGAGAAAGATTTAATCAACTAATAAAGTAATTAAATGATAAAAAATAAATCACAATAATTAAAATCCCAATTAGCTTAGTCCATGCATTACAAGGTTTATCCAAGAAGTTCATCTTTATTTCCGTAGACAAACTTGTGTTTAGGTACAATATTTGCTCAAATAAAGATCCGTTCACTTTGAAGATCTTACTGTGGGCACATGGAAATTATTCTATCTCTACAAAGGAAAAACTTCCATAGTTTCACTACGGTCTAGCCTAAACTATCAAACAAGGGAGAGCTGCCTCTTATTTATAGATTTGGTGGCGAACTACGATATCGCATATGCAATATTGCGGGGGACGCAATATCATGTACGCGATATAGCAGCCCACGCAATATCGCGTCCCATCAAAGATGATGAATTTTAGATGGTCCTAGGAGGTGAAGGCTCTTGAGGTTCCAAAGAACCTTTTCCTCCTTTAGGCACATGTAGTGGTTGAGGTGGTTGTTGTGGTTGTCTGATGGTAGCTGCAACTTCTAGTGGAAGATGAAAGAAATCCAACAGTACCTTGATCTTCTCTTCCTTACTCTAGGGATCATTCATGTTCCATGATGCATCACCAATGTGGACCAGAATGGGAATATCCCATAAAAAAAGCAATGTTGAAAATAGCTCCTTCACATTCATGAACTAGGTAGCAAACTATTTGTGTTTGATGTCGAATGCTTTGAGCACATTTTTTAGCTCCTTTTAATTATTCATCCTTTTGGCTAGGCTCTTAGTAGTTAATTTTTGATCAATGAACTTTAACTTGAGAACCTTGAGTTCCACATTTATATTCTCAAGCTTTTTCTTGGTCTCTTTATCATGCTTGAACTCTGCTTGATACAACAAGTACAAGCTAGCCACTTGTTTCTCCAATTCACACCATGGCCTTTTGATAATTAGAATTACTAGGTATTCATAGTGGAGATTGGCAAGCTCCATGTATTTGATCATCTCCTTAATTTGTAGCTCTTTCAAGTAGATTTTAACCTTCTTGTATGTGTTCAGTCCATCAAAGATATGCTACTAGACATTGCCTCCTTGTTGGAGTTGCTAGAGGGTTTCATTTAGTTTTACCTTCATTCATTAAATTTCCTTCTCATTAACTTCTTTCTATAGACCAACCTAATCTCTATAATGGTCCTTTACTTTTTCAAACTTGAGGACCTCATTCTTCAAGGCAAGTATCTCTTTTGTAGACTTTTAGCGTAAGGCATGGACTTCCTCTATGAAGAGGTTTTGGTTTTCTACTACCGATCTTCTTAATTTGATGTTCATCTTGGCTAATTGCTCCTACTATTGATGGATAAAATTTGCAATCTACTGCTTCTACACATCAACATTTGGTAGGTGATGAATTTCTATGGTTAGGATCTCATTCTCATGATGAGTCTAGACCAATTCCTTTTGGATGTTGTGCATCATGGTATTGGCCAAGGACTAGTTAAAGGTCATCAACTCCTTAGCATCCTCAAACTATTTGAGTTTGTCTTAAACCTATTTGAAAGCTTCATCATGTGTTAGTATTAGGTTGAGCAACATGGGATCAATGAGGTGCACCCTCAGATTACCAACCTCCACAACCAAGTGTTGGCTCTCTAATCTAACTATTTTTAGTTGCCCCTCCATTATTATGTATTTTCTCCTTTCCTTGAGCAACTTTGACAAGGTCGTAGTGATGGTATCCAGAAGGTCAAAGACATCTAGAATCAATTGCCTAGTTCTCACTAGTCAGTCTAAAAATTCCTCATGCTAGGCTACACTTAATCTGCCACTAATGATTCCTACAAACATCTACTCATATCTTAGTGCAAAAACATCTAGTATAGATGTCACAAGTGCATTCAATGCTTTGACAATTTTATCAGTAACTACTTTAGCTACTAGCTCCTACCCATGGTGCTACATCACCAAGATAGTTACTCTCTCATCCTCCTCTAGACATACCAAAAAGGCAGTGACATTTCTAAAGATGTTTGGAAATTTTTGCTATTATGAGAGAGATATTGTTACCTCTCAGGAACTAGGATTTGACCTTATAGGTACTTGCATTCTTTGCACTGAGAAAATTTTTCCTCCACTTTTTATTTAATGTATGGTTTCAACCACTTCATTGAGGTGGATCATTGATGACCTATACATAGATTGATCACCACCAATCATTCCTACTTGTTACTATTGCTATTGTAAGAGTTGCTCTTGGAGGTTGCACATGCACTCAATGGTAGTGCAAGTCTCTAGCTTTGTTTCATGAGTGGATGGTAGAGGTGGTTGTTACTACACCTCTTCTTGAATGACTTTGGAAGGCACTTTATCCTTCATCATTTCTACCTAAGAGGTAGTTTACGCATGTTTGATGGGATCATTTGTGTCATATGCTATGGCCTCCCTCTTGCATAGGTTTTTGATGAGGCATGAAAAAGGAAGTTTTTTCCTTCCACATTGGTTTTCCTTGAAGTGCTTCTCTATCTCAAGATATATCAACTATGGAAGGTTGACTAGGAATCTACTGCTTACAGTGACACATGCACAAGTGGAGAAGGTTGTGACTTTGCTTGGCCTCATTATTAGATTGAGGTGAAAGGCCTCAATCTTGAAGTATGCATATTCCACCATGGTTAGTACACTTAAATCCTTGTGGTCAACTCCATAGCATAGTTGTGTCCATTCTTTCTTAATGCCATTATTTGCCTATGTTGGAATTTCTACAAGATTGGCCCCAACTTATGGTAATCCAAGTGCTTCTAAAATTTCTTTCATCAAGTAGGACACTAAAATATCCTTGATTTTAACCTTTGAACCAACTTACTGATTATTCTAGAAGAGATATATCTCTCCCATGTACCACTCCCCATCAGAAGTGATGATGGACCACATGAGAGAGTTCTGCAATTGTGTCTTAACTTTTGGAGAAGTGAACTTCAAGAAAGATCCAAAGTTTAACTCTTACAGCATAGATTTTTGGACCTCCTTAGATTTAATTTGATTAAGGCAAGCATCCATCATGGTGACCTCAAGGATTGATCTTAGCCTTGGTGCCTCATCTTAGTGTGATTGTTTAGTTAGGTTACTTCTACCTAGCAAATTCAACTTCAAGCTCCTCTTGAAGAGGTCCCATTATTTGGGTTTCTATTGCTTACTCATGGGCCTATTCTTGGTCCCTTCTAGTTCTTAGTCATCTGTCCCTTGGTTGGTATGGTCCTTCCTTGTATGCATGCTTTTCTTTAGGTGCCACTTGTGGTCACAACATAACCAAGGATTAGCATATAATGTGTAACTCTTAGCATTTTAGTACATCATCTCATTGGGCAGTTACACTCAAGCTAAGTTATGACCATGGTGGATTGATTATTTTAATATTATTTTAATGTTATTTAATTTAATAGGTTACCAAAGCTTGTTGGAATGGTCTAACTTTCATAAACTGATGTATTGATGTCAATTTCTTCATTTAACCTTTGTAGAAGTTAGAAAAAGTTTAAAAATTTTCTATCAAAAACCTAAGATTTGTGGCTCCCACGACAAAGAGCTTACCTCTAATAGCTACAAGACTAAAGAACGGAGTGAATCGAAGAAATGGTTAGGAAGTCATGTCTCTTGGAAGCTTCTGGGCTCTTAAAAATTCAAAAAATTCCCCTCATTTTGGCTCAAATGTAAAAAATTACTAAGTTCTCACCAATATTTATAGGATTTTTGCCTTATGTCAATGGGGTCCAGTTAATAGGGACTCATCTATGCATCAACTTTGTTGATGGGGTCTTGTCGACGAAGCCTATGGAGAATATTTTTCACATTAAATAATTCAAAAAATTTAAGGAGTTTTATTATGAAATTGACATCCTTAGAAAGCAAGAAAAGCTATGAACATGATGAAATGCTAGAAAAGGGCTTTGAAATTCACAAAAATTAGAGAATGAGATTTTTTATGAGAAATGTTATGTAAGGAGCACATAGTTGGATGTAATCAATGGGGAATGCGAAAGATTCAATTGTAGAAATGCCTAAGGATAAGAAACTTACCTAGCCCAACCAAGAAAAATGTAAGTGGATCCTCCCCATAGTAGGCTTATGTCCTTTACCCTTGCATATTCTCAAACTAAGGAGTTTGTGAGCCCTATGGTTGATGAATTGTTATGGAAAGTTAAGGACCTAATCCAGAAGAATCTACCTAAAAATTCTAACACATAAAATTAAGACATTGAACAAGACATGGAAATCGACAATGAGGTGAAAAGCAGAAAGCATTGGTGGATGAGAGGAGAGTGGAATGGAGTTCCATCTCATGGTCACATGAAGTACCTTATGGATTTTATTGTTAAACAAATTGATAAAGTCTATCCTTAGTCCAAATCAAAACCAACCACGCTCATTGACTTTGCATCAATACTCTAAGACCAACCCATCCCCTCAAGATATAAGAATGCTCCCACAGATCAATCACCATTCCTTATTTGAGAAGAAAAGAGAAGTAGGATATGAGAAAGGGCCTTTGTTAGAGGGGACCTTCTGGCATGGGTAACATGTCTTTCTAATCCCATAACTAGTGCTTGTAGTTTGCTATTTTGTCTAAGGGGTGTGCTTTGAATTCCCATCATTTTTTTGGATTTTTGGATGAAAACCACATCATGCAAATACTTTAACTTTTTATTATTGGTCGATAGTGGAATGATAAGAAATCCATGAAAACACACATGCACTCAAGAATTATGGAAAAGTGTAAAGAGCATCGAGTCCCCTTGAAGTCACACCCTTATCAATCTATTTGATCTTTTCCAAGTTTGGAAACTACCAAGGTCACAAGTTTGTTAAAGTTGCATTAAGGAAAGGTACATCATATTTCCAAACCAAGAATACCATAGAAGGAAGCAAGCACCAACATGGTGATGGTCCTCCTTCTTCTTCACCTTCATCCTCTCCTTTAGGATCTAGATGCAGTCACAAAGAAAAGGACCATGAGGATAAGGGTAGGAGAAATGGGATTCATAGACAAAATAGTCAACAAAGGGGATGAGGGCACTCTAGAGAAACACACCGTGAAAGAAGGGAGAGTAAGGAACAACATGGGCATCATAGACATCACAGATGATATGATCACGATGAACCCCTACTTGCTACTCAAAGTATGTTAGACATAACTAAGGCCGTTAGGATCTCAACAAGGCACCAAAAGGATAGTAGGATCAAGAGATTAGACATGAACAATATCTCATGATTTGAAGGGGGATACAATGATGATCCTCACAATCATCTACAAGCATTTCATGATGCATGTACCTTACAAAACATAGAAACCGAATGGCAAAAATTAAAGTTGTTTCCATGGATGCTAATCAAAGAAGTAGAAAGCTAGTATCGGTCCTTAGAACTAGAATCCATTCATAGGTGGAGTACCATGTTAGAATTTTTCAATGATAAATACCAAATGTACTCCTGAGTGTCCAACCTGCAAAAGCAAATCCAACGCTAGAAACAAGGAGGACATGAATGCTTGGATACTTCCATGGGCCGATATTATGCACTGTTACATCATTGTCTTAGCCATGGTTATTTACAGAGGGACCAACTACACCATCTCGTAGATGGGCTTAGGCATGATATGCAAAGAACCTTTGGGACTTATGCCCAAGGAAGTCTATCTAAGCTTAGGACCCATTAAGTATAGAGATTATTGGAGCAAGTTTCTAAAGAGGAAGGTGAGTTATAGAAAAGAGAAAGTGTGGAGGAATATAACAAAGATCCTTCCCTCTGAAAGAAGGGAGTAAGATTTTGTGAGGATGAAGAAGAGTCACCACTCAAAGAGATGGTGTATAGGAAAACTTTTCCCATTCAAAAACTTGCATCGAAAGTATCGAAAAAGATGGACCAAATGTGGGACTCCCTAGATGATAAATTTCAAACTGTTCTTAAAATAGTAGAGGAGTCTAAAGAGCAAGGTAGTGAATGGGAAAAGAAAAAAAAGAGAGAAGCAGAATATGCACGTAACAAGGGTAAGGAAAAAGTTGTCATTATTGAAGAGGTTGTGGATTTGGATACAGATAATGATCGTGGATGCGAGATCTGCCAATATGACCATCCTAAGGGATGTTGCCCTGTAATCTCACATCTACAGAAGTCTAGGATGTATGCACTCAACCCACAATTAAACAAAAGGAAAACACCTCGAAGGTTACCTTATCCTCAAGGTAACCCAAGGTAGTTCCACCAACCCTTAACATATTATCCAAGTGGAACTCCACCACAACCAATCAAGCAGTATCAATAGTAGCAATACCCATAATCATGGGGAATGCCACCACCACAGCAACAGTATCCTTACTTGCAACCTAACCTGTATGGATATTATGTGTAGTAGCCAATCTCTCCACATGACTCTACTAGTCACATCACTCCTCAACCTCACTACCAAGCCCATGAGTACTATAGGACTCCTTCTCCTCAGGGTGATGTTCCAAATACATACTATCCTTTCCATTCTACTACACCTCTTCCACCCATATCTCCATTACCACCTGCTCCAGCTATGCAGGGTGAACTCCTTGCCCAGCTACAACAACGTAATGCTACAAGGGTTATTAACTCTCTATCTACTGTTGGTTCTAACAACAGCATGAAGAAAAATCCTTTCTTTAGAACCAACAATCCAACTAAGCCCTTGCAACCACAAGTGGCTAATCCTTTAGATACCTTAGTACCAATCAAAACTTCAAAACTCCCTTTAGGCCAAACATTGCGCCCAACACATACAATCATGTTAACTCATGTCGTCATCAATTGGATTAAGGTTGGCCATCTTCCTAGGAAATTTTCTAATTCTAGAAGTCCTCTTATATATTTACAAATCATTGGGAATGAATCGAGAAAGGCTCTTTTGGATTTAGGTTCCAGTGTCAACCTAATCTCTCAAGAAATGTACAAAGCCTGAAACCTTTCTCCACTAAAAAAGAGTAACATTCATTTAGAGTTGGCTAACTAGTCCATTACTGTCCCATTAGGGCTAGTGGAGGACATTGTCAATATTTTTTGTGGGTGGTCGTATCTAGCTAACTTCCTAGTGATTCAAGTGAACAATGGTAAGGGGGACTTTCCAATCATAATGGGAAGAGCATGGCTAAGCACAATTGACATGTGTCTAGGAATCTATGATCTTTCCTTGGAAATATCAAAGGAAAATATGTTTGGGAAGATCAAGAAAAAGAAAGTTCCATACATCACATATAGTGGCACAGGGTGTAATTGCGTGCAGAAGGCATGGTTTCTACAACATTTAACATTGCCTGCATGTAATCAGTATGCACAAGAAACTAATATACAAAGATGCTTGTATGTAGTAGCCACAAGACAAGAGGGTACCCAATGGCTAACAGCTAATCAAGAGAGCAATTCAATTATGTGCATGAAACCAACTAAGGGTTTGACTTGCACTTACATCGATAGCATAGACACATTAGAGTAAGTCCATCACCAACTTCCAAGTCTTGACATTGAAAATATCAATTGGAGGAAGTTGGAAATATCTGATAAGTTTAAGTAGGAGCCCCTTGAGTTAAAACCATTGTCCAACGATATGGAGTACACATTTCTCAAGAATGGAAAACCAATAATTATTAACGCAAAGCTCACTCCTCAATAGAAAGAGAGACTGCTAAAAGTGATAAAAAAATGGTCAAAAGTATTCACTTGGTCATATCCCAAATTAACTGGAATAGATCCTAGGATATGCTAGCATAGAATTTACATTGACCCCTCCATGAAGCCTCAACGACAACCGCAAAGGTGATTAAACCCAAAGCTTAAGCAAGTGGATAAGGAAGAAATTGAATAGCTTCTAAAAGCTAGGTTCATATACCCCCATTGCTGATAGTGAATGGATTAGTCCCTTAGTTATTGTACCCAAAAAGGGAGGTAAATGAAGGGTATGAATAGATTTTAGGCTACTGAATATGGCAACATTCAAAAATCACTTTCCATTGCCATTCATCGACCAAGTCTTAAATACCATTGCAAGGCATCGCTACTATAGTTTTCTGGATGGGTACAATGGGTACAACCAAATATAAATAGCCCTAGAAGACCAAGCCAAGACTACGTTCACCAGTCCTTGAGGAACATTTGCATACAAATAGATGTCGTTTGGCTTGTTCAATGCCCTTGCAATGTTTCAATGATTAGTTCTAATCATATTCCATCAGCAGATAGGAAATGGTGTGGAAGTCCTCATGGATGACTTCTCCACTTACAGAGTGAACTTCGATCAAGCCTTGGACC
Source organism: Gnetum montanum (assembly GCA_015680685.1). NCBI lineage: Eukaryota > Viridiplantae > Streptophyta > Gnetopsida > Gnetales > Gnetaceae > Gnetum > Gnetum montanum. The sequence continues at coordinate 1,268,500 of MNCI01003660.1, read as the reverse complement.
GATTAGAGCAAATACTAAAGCAATGTGTAGAAACCAATTTAAGGCTCAACTGGCAAAAAAGCCATTTAATGGTCCAAGAAGGCATTGTATTAGGACATAAGATTTTGCAAACAAGGATACAGGTAGACCAGAAAAAGATCAAAGTTATCCAAGGAATCAATCAGCAACCTAAAACTGTAAAAGATATTTGGTCATTCCTTGGACACACTGGCTACTATAGAAGTTTTATTGAGAACTTTTCAAAGGTTGTAAAACCATTGGTTGAACTAACAAAAAAGGACGTACCTTTTGAATGGACTAGGGAATGTGAACTAGCTTTCCAAACTTTAAAATAGAAGCTCATAGAAACACCCATTCTACAAGCTCCTGACTAGTCCAGACCATTCCACATAATGACTAACATGTCCAACTATGCTTTAGGAGCTGTACCTACACAATTAGATGACCAAAAATGTCCTTATTACATCCACTATGCAAGTAGGATTATTACTAGTGCACAACTTAACTATACCACAACAAAGAAAGAATTAATGGTTGTAGTGTTTGCACTAGAAAATTTTAGGCACTATGTCTTGGGCTATAAGGTATTTGTGCACACGAATCATAGTGCAATAAGGTTCCTAATGAATAAACCAACAGTGAGCCCTCGCATCATACAATGGCTTGTAATCTTACAAGAGTTTGATTTTATAATGATTGATCGAAAAGGCACCGAGAACATAGTTGTTGATCATTTATCTCAATTGCGATGGGACAACAAAGAGGATGAGTATCCAATTTCTGATCACTTCCCTAATGAACTCCTCTTTGTAGGTGTATTAACTAATCAATTGACCACGGAAAAAAACTGGTACAGTAGTATTCTCACCTATCTCCTTACACAACAAACACCACAAGAGTTAGATGCTAAAAGAAATAACAATTCCTTCACTGAGCTAAGTATTTTATGGAGATAAATGGGAAACTTTATAAATCATGTCCCAATGGCTTAGTTCGATGGTGCATTCCTGATATAAATAAACTACAAGTTCTCCAAGATGCTCATGAGGGTCCTTGTGGAGGTCATTATGCTGGGAGATGAATAGCCATTAAAATCCTATTTGCAGGATATTATTGGCCTACATTGTTTCAAGATGCCCATCATTTCATCCAATCTTGTGAGCGTTGTCAACGTATGGAAGAATGACTACTAGAATGAAGGGTCCACAATAATGAATTCAACCTTTAGAACCCTTCAACATATGGGGAATTGATTTTATGGGGCCCATTACACCAATGTCCAATGGGAAATATTACATCGTTGTTGCTGTTGACTACTTTAAAAAATGGGAAGAAGTAGCCACTATTAAGGATTGTATGTCATCCATAGCTGCATGATTTGTTCAGCAACAAATCGTAAATAGGTTTGGTGTGCCTCATGCACCTATTTCTGACAATGGCACACATTTTACAACTGCAACTTTTCAAAAGCTGATGCAATGCTTAGGGGTTAAACACAAATTGACTACCCCATACCACCCTTACGCAAATGGTCAAACTGAGGTCACCAATAGGGAGATTACAAAAATATTGACAAGAACTATTAGCAAGTATAGAAGATATTGGAGCACCAAACTAAATGATGCTCTTTGGGCATACTGCTTCACATGGAAACTCCCTATAGGCTACTCTCCCTATGAGTTAGTGTACAAGAAACTTCCAATGCTTCCCATTCAAGAAGAACTCTGTACACTATCTATGGTGTGTGATCTCAACCTTTACCTTGATCTGGCACAAAAAGAATGATTAATGAGTCACCTTGTCATCTAACGAATTACACAAGGCCTTTAATAAACAATGTCATGACCTAAAAATTAGAAAATTTAAATATCAACCAGGAGATAAGGTTCTGTATTGGAATTCCACACACATGCCATAATGCACTAAATTTCAAATGCTATGGGAAGGACCTTATATTATTTATGCAACTTTTCCTTCAGGGGCCATGATGATTTACAAACCTGAGAGCCTAGATAAGAAATTGTTGATTAACATCCAACAAATCAAACCTTTCCATGAGCTTAGAATAGCCAATACCAATACTACCTCTGTTGGTGGATAACCCTGCTTGTTATTTCAGATGTCCTCCTTCCAACTCAATCATGGGGGAGATGGCCACCAATGCAAACCATTCTAAGCCCTCAGCTCTTTTTTTGTATTTTTTTTACAAATTTTTTTTTACACATTTTTTTTCAATTTTATTTATTTTTCTTTACACCATTGTTCATATTTTTTTCCTATTTCTTTGTTTGATTTACTTTCATTCATCATACAATAAGTGCTCATGATGGTGGATTGTATTATAATGGTGTTGATTGTTAATATTGGGTTTTTACCTTTGATTCTTAATGTTGATACTATGATATGGTTCTTTTAATAAAATAGGTAATGAATCCACACCATCCATTCCTCCATTCAACTCTATGGTCTTCCTTGGTCTTGGAACTGTACTGTCCCTTTTTCTAAATAAACTTATTAATGAATTGGTGGCTTCGTATTCTTCAAATCGAGGAAGGATTCAATGGTTGAAAAGGGTGTGACTTCAAGGGGATTCAATGCATATGTGCTGCCTATTCTCTTGGGTACTTGGATGCTTTTCATGGGTTCTCCACCATTCCATCAATGACCAAACATCAAGAAGCCAAATAAATCAAATAAGTCTTTGCATGGTGTGGTTCTCATGCAAAAAAAAAAAACTGGTGAGAATTCAAAGCACACCCCTTAGACATAATAAAGAAATATGGGCTACAAACATTGGTTATGGCATTGGAAAGACATGTTACCCATGCCTGAAGGTTCCCTCTAACTAAGGCCCTTTCTCGCTTCCTATTTCTCCATCTTGCTCTCCTTGGAATGGTGTTGACTCTTTATGAAAGCATTCTTGTTGCTTCAAGGGGATGGATTGGCCAAGTGTATTGATGCAAGGTCACTAAATGTGGTTGGTTTGAGTCCGGATTTGGAATGAGTCAGTTACCTTAACCATAAAATACACAAGGGACTTTACACAACCTTGCTCTTGGGATTTCATTCCACTTTCTACTCTCCATCTTTCTTCCCATTTTCCACCTCATTACTAGTTTTATGATTAGTCTATCTCCTAGTTGATGCATTGTTATTATTTGGTAAATTCTTGTGTGTCAATCTTTAACCATTGTTTCCATATGTCATTCCTAAAGCCTACAGACTCTTTGGTTTATGGGTTTGTCAGGGCATAAAGGGCATGAGCTTGCTTTAGGGAGAAACCTTTATGGTGTAATTGTTAAATTCTTCTCCTTAAAAATTTCTTGCAATCAGAAATTTCTCATTTCATCCCCATCTATGACATCCATTTTATTAGCATCACTGTTGTTATTTTTCCCATTTTTCTTGTTCCCTATACTTCTCCATCTTATTGTTACTGGAGGTTCACTCTTAGTCATGGGGGCCCTGCCATAAATTTTTCCATTCTACTACTTGCATTATCCCTACACCTTGGGTAGTTATCAGTGATAAACCCTAACCTAGTTTCTACCATAACCACAACCCAGCCAATGTGCTTTATATGAAGGCAAGGTATCAACTACATTATGGTTTACTTATCCTTGCTCATTTGTGACTATGTTGTGTGTGTAGATGGTGATTACATGAACTATGGACTGGGATAGGAGGAAGTACTCGAGATGGACTAGAGCTAGAGCATTTATGCTGGGAACAAGTTTGGTTACATGGCTATGGATAAACAATGGAAGGCACAATCATGATGTCAACAACAATGCGCCTCATTTTCTTTACTCTCACTTCAAGCTATCGGATGAGGGTTTGGATGTCATCTATGTATAGTGTTCACCACAAAGGTCATGAACACCAATGTTTTCATATGTTTGTCAATCCGTTCATTAGGCACTTTGAGTTTATTATTCCCTATTGTTGTCAGTTCTCATTCAGTCGATAATCCCATACCTTTCCAATATTTTGTAAGGAACTCGAGGATAAGTTTTCATTCAGTCATGGGGTTATAATGAGCTGCGATATTGCATCCACAATATTGAGTACATGATATCACATCTGTGATATCAGGTACCCAATATCAGAACCTTCCAAGCGATATCGCATACGTAATATCAAGGCCTACCTCGTTGCCTATAAATAAGAGGCGAGTGCACTTGGTTTGCATAGTTAGTCTTAGTCCCTTACCCAAACCCTTGCCTTTTTCTCTTTCCAGAGATAGAATTATTTCTGAGTGCCCGCAATAGGAGTCATAAAGTGAACATATCTTTATTCAAGCATTGTGTACCTGAGCACACCTTGTGTATGGCAATAAAGACAAACTTTGTGATAAACCTTGTAGCATTCAGAATAGATTAATTAATGTTAATTACTATTACTTAATGCTTTCTTTAGTTAATTAATGTTCTCTCTCTCACCCTACAACTCTCCTAAGTAAGCAAACTCAGTACAATCACTTTGAGCATGCGTGTAATGCTTGGTAACCCAATAAAGATTAGTGTTTGGTAATCCCAGTAGTGTTGCACTGGTTCAAGATGTGTACGGAAAGTGAGAACAGATGTTGGTGTTAGGACTAGTCAAAGCATAGTTGAGTAGTTAAATCAAAATTAGTTACTTAGTTATCTCTCTTCTCCCTTTATAGCACTAGGACATAAAAACATAAAAACTATAAAAATCATGTACCTCAAGTTTACTTAACAATACAATTGTGCTATAGAAGTAATCTTGGAAGATAATGATTGATCAACCCATACTTGTTCCACAAAGGCACGTAAGCACTTAGTCCTTGGAATTTGACCAAATTGTGCATGGATACTCGTATTCATATGGTTAAGTGTAGGGATACCTTGCCGCTCATCAGGTGGGTACTATGATGATAGGGATGGATGGTACAATGAAAAAATGTTTTGCAAGGAAGAATGACAACCACAATGTGTTTAACACCAATATTTAAGAGCTTAGAAAATTTATGTTTTCTTAAAATAAAGCGAAATATAAAACATAGGATGAGGATGGTATGGTGTGCATGTGTAAAAGATTGGTGGTAGTCTATGTGTGGTGTGTAGGATGTTATGAAAAAGAAATGATGACACATTAAAAAAATGGAAGCATACTTGTCTACTTTTACCTATTTTTTTGAAACTAAATAAACTCACATAACACTATGTTATATAGTATATAGACTATGTAATATATAGCATAATAACTATACTATATATATTAAGTATAGAAAAAAATTATATATATATAAGTGTAAAGAGCATCACATGAGTCATTGCACTTTGTTATCTTTCATTTTTATAATCTAATAAAATTAAAATTAAAATTAAAAAAGGATTTTAATAATAAAAATAAAATGCTAACCAAACACCAAAAAACAAGCCTTTCAATGAAAAGAAATTTTTTTTAACAAATTTAAATCACCATGAATAATTTCATAACAAAGTAGAAATATGGAGAATCATGAGATTTTATGAATAGAAGATAAAGGGAAATAAACATAGGAGGTTGAAAAGGATTAAAATTAAATGAATTTTTAAATTAAAATTATAAACCACTTAGGAAAAAAATATAGGAAAGAAAAGAAATATCTTGATCAACCATTAATATTAATGGGATCATTACTACCTAAACATCAGAGCAATCAAGTGCTTTATGAAATGCAAAAATTACCATCCCATGAAACACCTCAATATTTTGCATGTTATAACTATTTTTCATCATGTAGCCTTCACTCCATGAAACTTAAGGCAAAGTCTCATTGTAAATGTGAATATTGTAACCCACAAGAGGCAATCTCACATACTTCATACTTTTGAAGCTAAAAAATACCTCATAAGTGGTTAAAGCCTCATGTCCCAAGTGAAAAAAGTCACCTAGTGTCTATATTTGGACTTGGGGAAGAGGGGGTACAAAAATGGAAATTTGATATGTTTTATAAGGGGTATACACTTTTCTATGCTGGAAACACCTATAGGGGGGAAATATTACCTACCCCTAATGTGGAGAGGCAGATATCAATGTGGAGTGGGGGGAGACATAATGCCCAGCATGGAGGAGTTTGATCTTCTTTCATAACATAGAAACCCTCATCCTCAATGTGGAGGCTTCTCACCCCAGCATTGAAACTCCTTTCCCTCATCATGGAAGCTACATGAGTAAGATTTTTGCACTCTAATGACCCCGAAGTTGACCAACGACTTCTTAATGTGCAAGATCTACCTTTGGCATCTAAGGTGTCCTCCCATTACTATTTATACTGAATAGAATGGCCATGGGAGATGGCACTTACTATATATGGTAACCCCCCAAATTTGGGCATCCATCTCTCCTATACGAAGCTAAAATTTATAGGCAATTTGTAGCAAACATCATGGCCCAAAACCTATAAAACCAAAACCCAAACATAATTTCAAAGTTCGACATTTTTTTGTGATTTCACAATTTTTTGCAATTCCATAATTTGGAATTTTCAAGAATATAGTAATTTCGACTTCAAAGAGCTCTTGCAACCTTTTAGGAATGCAGCTTCTTGGAGCCTCCCAACATGGAACCCCTACAACCTTATTACACCCTTTGCTACCGCCACTAAGAATTATGAAATTTTAGTTTTAATGCTACATTTTTGAGACTTCCAACCCCTAGTGTAGAGCAATCTGGAAGCCAAATTTCTTACATTTATCACCTACTAGTACTAATCCAAGGTGTAGATCTAAAGTTGCAGTAGAGGAGGCTTGATAGCATCATAAGTGGTTGAGCATCCTGATAATGAAGCAGATCACATAGGCTTCAATAGGCTCTAAATTCCTATTCTAGTGAACACCTTTTTCCTCTCTCATGGATAACTCTTGTACACATCCCTAAACTTATTTTTTATTCATTTAAATAAAGTTTTAAATTTCAAATTCTGGGCAATTTTTTTTGCTTGTGATTTCCATATCTACATTATCTTTATTTTTACATCATTCATTTTTCATTTTATAAGTCCTTGGGTGATCTGCTACATCATTTAGGACACCTCATATCCCATTTTTCAGAGGTCTTGGGGATTTTGGGTTGAGGCTACTACACCAAATCTATCAATTTTCCAGTGATTGATTTTTTCAATTACAATAATTTTCTAGTGCTAAAACGAGGACCTCCACCTAATTTCTGTGACCATATATGTCTTCCCCATTGTCAATGTTGCCATTTCCAATATTTTCTTTGATTTTTTATGATCAAACTTTAAAGAACCAATGCTAGTCTTCCCCCACCTATGATAGAAACTAAGGTGTAGAAGTTGTAGGTGGTTGGGTGTTGGCTTTTCACAATAGTTGTTGTGAATTTTTTAGCCCAAACCCAATGTTAAAACCTTTCACCCTTTTCTCCTTTTGGTACCAATTTTTTCTAGTTTTCAAATTGGGTGATGCAATCCTTTCAAAAACCATCAAACTTTCAAAAGAAATATTTTCCCCATCTTTCCTAGCTAAGAAAATTGGCAGCCTGCTAAAACCAAGTTCTAGTGGAAAAGCACAAACTTTCCACTTTCATTTTCAGCCTTACCCCCACCCCTACCATGTCATCAACATTGGATTAAAAAGATGTTGGATTNCCATACCTAGTGTAGAGGTAGTTAAGAGGCCAGTGTAGGTGAGGCTTGTTACCAACTTTCCCTGCTTTGTATTTTTTGGTAAAGGGATAAACCCCCCTTACCTCCCTAGTTACTAACTATAGAAAGTGCTTCATTTTTAGTCATTTTTATTTTCTTTGATCATTTTTAATTTCATTTTTTGGGATTTACCCCTATTTTTACCTTTTATAGCCTATTTCAAGCCATTTTTAATGAAATAGCCATGTATCTCCAACAATCAACCAAGTTTCCTTATAACTACATTGACAATGGGTCAGATCAACAACACATGAGGATTTATGACTCCAAAGACCCTACCATAATGGAATTTAAACAATCTCTTAGACTTAGGAGACAAAGTCTTAGCTTCACAATGATAAATGAAGAACATTATAACTTCATTTGCATGAAGATCTAGGTTGGCATGCTAATCCCACAAGTGGAACCATCTAGGTTGGCCAAGAAGGGAACACTTGAGCTCGTATAGAAGTTCATCCAATGATCAAATGAACTGGTAAATAAAATACTAAAGCCCATAGTCGAGATGCATCTTTTGGCCATATTCAAGGGGGTGGTTAATGACTTTATCAATTTAAAATTTTACTATCTTGACTCATGGTCCCTTAACCATGCATTTTCCTAAACCAAGAATATAGAGGATGCTATGAAGGTTAGTTATGACCTAGCATATAAAAAGCAGCACACTCAAAAGGAAAAAGAAGAGAAAACATAAGAATATGGTTGTAGCAGCTATAGCAAAAGAAGCAAAATCACTAACCAGGGGTTAAGGAAAAATTTACCCAAGGCCCCCACTAATAACCATGATAACCAACCATCAACATTTGGGGCCATTGCATCGACTCCAGCTACATCTAATTTTGAGTAGAATGATTAAAGTAAGTACAATACCTTGCCTTTGAAATCATGTAGGTTGCTAGATCAACTATTCAAGAATGGGCACATGCAATATAAATAGATGACTAAAGCTACACAAAAGAAGCATAAGTGAGTATGTGAAATAGCCAAGGATCCCACTCAAGCAATAAAGGATGATCTCCAATTTCCTAGGTACTTCAAACTAGACCACTTTTGCCACTATTACCAACTACCTAGTCATGACACAGACTTCTACCTTGCACGAATGGATGATTTGTAGAAAATGATAGATAGGGGAGAGTTCTTCTTAGATGCTTCCAACCCAATTAGATCATCAAATTAGTTAATGAAAGTGTACAAGGACCTGTTGAATGCTAATAATAGCCCTTATGTTATTTCAACATTCAATCTTGATGATAATCGAAGACTAATGAGGGAACTGTTTGTGATCTAGGTATCCCCTCATGATGAAAGGGCCTCTTCAACTTCTGCTAGCTTAAGGCCTTCTTTTGTTGTGAGAGTACCATTGTGGGTGCCTCCGAGGGAACCTTTTGTCATCAAGGTGCCCTAGCCTACCACAACCCCAGCGGCCATAGCCCAACCAACTAACATGATTACACCATGACCTCCTATGGTGGCCAATGCTACTACCTCTTCCTCATAGCCAATAATTGATAATCTAAATACTTTAACAAAGCAAAGGAAGAAGCATAAAAAAAAGCTTGGAAACAAGGGTGATAAGTAGATAGAGGCATAAAAGTAAGTGGATTCACCAAATCCCACTCCCATCTCAGCTATACCCATAACCTCCTCTACTCAACCTACTTCAATCAACAAGCCACAAGAGGATCCTAAAATTCATATCCAGAACAAAGAGGAGAAGCCCCAGTAACAACCACCTAAGGTTGAGGTTTACCTTTGGGGGTGCATGAAGGAAGTGAAGCACAACCAGGGTAATAAACCCATGGCCAATGATAAAAACTTCCTTAATGCGATGGATCAGGTTAGATAATATCTTAACAAAAAAATATCACTTTAAACTTATATGACATGATCATGACTTCCACCATACATCATGAGGTGCTAGTTAAAATGTTGACTTTCATCCATGTTAGTGAGGATATTCCTGCTAACGAGGAATCCATCCATGGAGTGATAGTTCCTCCCTCATCAAGGGAGGAGAAGTCAATGCCCCTAGTATTTTGTGATAGTGAAATCAAGGCCAATCCCCAAAAAGGTAAGGTAACTAGGGCTCTTGTATTTATAACCATAGCTGTAGGGTAGTTCAAAGTGAATCAGGTGCATGTTGATGATGGGGTTGCAACAAATGTCATCGCATGTACTATCATTGAACACCTAGGCTTAATAGAAAAAATACAACCTACAACAACCACAACTCTCAAATCCTTCAATGGATCAAGGGTTGCTATCAAGGGGTCTATCTCCTTGGACTTTATGTCTAGGGAGAAATTCCCCACAACCACTAATTTCTTGGTGATGGAGGAGACACCGAGGATCAACCTTATCCTAGGAAGACCTCAGTTGGCTTAGTTATGAGTTGTTTCCTCACCCATCCACCAAGAGATTCATCTTCCTTATGAGAGAGGTGAAATCATCATTCATGGTGATAGAGCAGTTTCCCTGGCTATCAACAATGTAAACATAGAGCAAGGATCTAAAGTGAAACCTTAAGAGGAAACTCCCAACCATGAAGTTCACCATCCCAAGAAAGAGTAGAAATCCAAGAATAATGATGGACATTGGGATGTTTCATGGAATGAACTCCCCATCAACATCATTAGTGAAGGACATGGTAAGTACAAACTTATGTAGAAAATACCTTATATGTTTCCTAATCTTTCAGAGATTAGGAAAAGTCAGCACAAGTAACATGCACTCCTACTACTTCCATGTCATGCCCGTATGGCCTTTATAGCCATTTGTACCATAACCGTTTAGCCTAAGTTTTCTCTTTGTTGATCAATTATTGCCTTTTTTCTTATGTTTTATTTTACCATTTATGCATATAGTATGGGAGTTTATTTTATTAGCATTTTCATTTATTATAGCCTTATTTCTTTCTCCATTTTCTTTATTTATCATGATATAAACTAAAAAAATCATAAAAACTTTAAAACATAAAATCACTAAAAAATATAAGTTTCTTTTCAACTATAGTCTACTAAGACTTTAAACTAGCAACACAACATGCCATTGAAACACCACAAAAATTTGATCTTCATCATGTAGCTTTCACCCCATGAAACCTAAGGCAAAACTTCATTGTAAATGTGAAAATTGTAATCCATTGTGGGAAATTTTACATACGTTATACTTTTCAAGCTAAAAAATGCTTCACAAGTGGTCAAAGCCTCATTCCTTGAGTGAAAAAAGTCACCTAGTGCCTATATTTGGGCTTGGGGATATGGGGTTAAAATACCTTTTGGAATGTTAAAAAAGGTAATTTGATGGGTTTTATGGGGGACATACATTTTTTTACACTAGAAACACATGTGGGGGTTTTGCAACCCACCCCCCCC
>MNCI01003660.1:1226375-1245083 GCA_015680685.1 Gnetum montanum | reverse complement strand
CCTCCCCTCTCTCTCAATGTGAAGACCACATGCACAACCTGGGAACTTTCACCCCTCAATGTGGAAGTTTTCCCCAGCATGGAGGCTTCATCCCTAGTGTGGAAAATTCACCCCTCAATGTGGAAGTTTTCCCCAACATGGAGGCTTCATCCCTAGTGTGGAAAATTCAATCCCAAAGGGTGGAAGCCACAAAAGCATAAATTCATCACTTCATGCACTTCAACATTGACCAACAACTTCAACAAACATGGTGGAAATCTTAGCATAGAAGATTCATCTCCAGCATGGAAGGGATGCCTCAGTTACTATTTATAGTAAATGGAACAGCCATGGGGGAAGCACTTACTATGTATAGTAACCCCCCAAATTTGGGCATCCATCTCAGCTAAATTTGGTAGCCAATTTGTAGCCATTTTTCAGCCAAATTTGTAACTATTTCATAGTCAATTTGCAATCCCATTCATGGCCCAAAGAACAAATAAAAACTAGCCTCCAACACCATTTATAGGTTGAGCAATTTTCAGCCATTCCAGAAACTTTTCTCATAGTTAAGTAATTTTGCCAAGATTCAGCACTTTGCATTGTTAAGCAAACTCTCAACAAAGTTTAGCCCTTTATTTACAACTCCATACTTGGGGCATTCTTAGGCACTCAAGAGCTTTTGCATGTTCCCATACTTTCATTCTCTTGAACCCCATACTAAAAGCATAATCATCTTAAAATTTATGGATTTTTGATGTTAGCACTACACTTTTGGGATTTCCAAACCCCAACATGGAGCAATCTAGCATCCAAATTTTTTACTTTTCTCATCCCCCCAGTAGTGACCCAATTTCTAGATCTAAGGTTCCAATAGTGAAGGAAGGTTTAATAGCATCAAGAGTGGCTTAGCACCCAGATCATGAACCAGATCACATTGGCTTCAATGGGCTTTGAACTCTTACATAAATAAGCCCCCTTTTCACTCATCCAAGCACCATTTGTGCACATTTCTCTGACTTATTCTTTATTCTTTCTCAATAAAGTTTTAAGTTTTAAGTTTTGTGTTCAAAAATAAATTTAGTTTTTGTGCATTATCTGGATCTATTTGTATTCCCATGTTTTCCATTCATAAGATTCTAGTTGATTTTCCAAACCAACTAGGGCACCTCAAATCTCATTTCTCTAGCAGAGGTCCTAGGGATTTGGGGTTGGGGAACTAGTGCACCAAGGATCCTTGGTTTTTTCTAGTGACCGAGGTTTTTAATCACAACAGTTACTCTTGGTGCTAGAAGGAGGGCCTTTAGCTAAATTTTATGACTAGATCTATTCTTTTTATTATCATTTGCAAGCTTTTCCTTGATTTTTTGCAATCAAAACCTTGAAGAATCAACACTGACACTTCCCCTTCCCCCCACCCTCTATGATTAAAACTATAGCATGGAAGTTGTACGTGGTTGGATTTTGGCTTTTCACAACACTTGTTATGAATTTTACAGCCCAATGCCAACATTGATATCTCCTCCCCTTATTTTTTCTCTTTTTTACTACCAAAAATTTATTCTCTAGTTTCTAAAGTGGGTGGTTCAACTCATCCATTAGTTGGCTTTTCCTCCACTTTTTCAAGTTAAGAAAATTGGCAATTGACTAAAACCAATTTTATTGGAAAAACACCACTTTTCCACTTTTTTTTTATCCTTCCCTAACACCCCCCCATCAACATTAATGTAGGATATGTGAGATTCCCATCATCTCACCCTCCTTCTTTTTTCCCTTTGCCATACCCAGCATGGAAGTAGCTGGGAGGCCAACGTTGGTGAGGTTAGATTGCACTTTAATAACCAAATCTACTTCTATTATAAGTTAAAATCCATTTTCTAAATTTTTGAAGTTAGAACTCCCAAGGAATCCAAAGCTGCCTTTACCACCCCTATAGTAGAAACCTCAGTGTGGAAGCTGCCAGTGGTTTGGGTGCTAAAATTTCATAATATTTGCTATGAATTTCTAGAGCAAAGCCAACATGGAAGCCTTAATAACCATTTAATTTTTTTGCCACATTTTTTACCACTAAACTAACACTGATTTCCATACCAACCAAGCCTACTTTTCCTTCCTTTATGATAAAAGTTGGCAGCCTACCAAAACGATCTTTGGAAACAACCAAGCTTTCATTTTGGTCTTCAAACTTTCCCCCTTCTCTCCAACATTGAAATAATAATGTGTGAAATTTTCATTATCTCATCCTTCCTTTTTCCGCCTTACCATACCTAGCATAGAGGTAGTTGGAAGGTCTACTTGGATGGGGATTGAAACTAATGTTTCCTATATTGCATTTCTAGTAAAGCGGTAAACCATCCTCATCCTGCACTTACTAATTATAGTAAGTATATCATTTTTTTTTTCATTTTCATTTTCTTTAAGAGATTTTGAATTCCATTCACTAGAATTTACTCCTATTTCTCCATTTATAGCCTATTTTTAAGTCATTCTTAGCACTATAGTCATGTCTTTGCAAAAGTCCACCAAATTGCCCTTCATCCTCACTAGTGAAGATCATAGCCAATAAGCCATGAGGGTGTATGATCCCAAAGAACCTACCATCATTGAGTGTAGGCAATCTTTGAGGTTCAGAGGGGAGAGTCCTAATTTTGCAATCATAAATGAAGATCATTATAACTTCATTTATGTTAAAATATATGTAGGCATGCTAATTCCATGAATTGAAGCCAAGGCCAAAAGGAAGTTTGAGCTCATACACACAAATGGAAAAGAGTAAATCCCTTCCCTGTATGACAAAATTCCTCTTAACAACATCTATTCTAGCATCTTGGCCTAATTTATTACCATGGAAGAGGAAGATGACAAGCCTATCTTTGAGGAACAATAGGAGGAGGAGGATAAATTTAAGGCAGAATCTGAACTTGAAAACATCCTAGGAGGTCTATTTCAACAAACATCCACCAATGTCATAGCACATTCTTCTAATGCTTTTTTTTCTCCATGGACATGGTGCCACCATCTTTCACTCCTTCCTACCCTACTACAGCAGATCGATTGATTATAGTCATACATCACACTCAACCAATACCACAAACAACCAACTATATCATATCAATGTCATTTACAACATAGTCTCAAAATAAAAAATCATCAATAGTGATTTTTACCACCACAAACCCATTAATTACTCATGCAAGGTCCACCATGGGACCCCAAGCAGCACAGGGGTCACACACCCCATTTTTCCTGTTTGTGCCTCAAGCACCAGCATAAACATCTTATTCTCTATTTGGTCCATAAGCCACAACCATAATGCAAACTCTTCCTTCTATCATGCAACCTAGAATGAGGCCACAAGCCTCACAAAAAATGCCACAAGCTTATATACAAACCTCATCGCTTATGGGACCATCACAAGGCTTGGATCAAGCCTTCCAAATGATCCCAGACCTAATGGAGAAGTTGAAGAGGCTTAAAGCCTATACCACATAAACTATCAAGATTATGTACTTCTACTAGGACAATCCCATAAGTCTTGTAGTCCCATCCTTGACACTTCCTCCTAGTGTTCCCATTCCCTAATTTAGCAAATATAACGAAGAAGGTAATCCTAATGCTCATCTTATTACCTTTTGATCTAAATGTTTACTCTTGCAGCCATGGCTTCATACCATCATGAGAATTTTCCCTATGTCTTTAACTAGGAAAGCACTTGATTGCTATTTTGTATTGCCCATAGGGTCCATATACTCTTTGGAAGACTTAGTAGCATAGTTTGTCAACCACTTCAAGTATAACTTGAAGCCTAACACAATGCTTGACCAACTCATGAAGGTCAAGTAAATGCACCTAGAACCCATACAAAAATTCAATTCAATGGTGGAATGGATTGTTGAATGAAATACCAGAGCCCATAGCTAAAGCCCACTTGTTAGCCATATCCGAGGGAGTAGTTAATGATTTTATCAAGTCCAAACTCTACTACCTTAATCCACGGTCTCTTAGCCAAGCATTCTCACAAACTAAAAATACAGAGGATGTCGTAGAGGCTAGTCATGATCCAACCTATGTAGCATATAAAAACTAACATACTCGAAGAGACAAAAAAAAAGAGAAAATAAAATAACACTACCATAGAAACTATAATCAAGGAAACCAAGATCACAAACAAGGTCCATACCAATTATTGTAATAACCAACCATCAACTTCTAGGACCACTCCTTCAACAACAAGTAGATCTAACTGCAAAAGGAAGGATAGGTCTAAATACACTATGTTTCCATTAAAACCATTCGAGTTGCTAGATCAACTATTAAGAAGTGGGCACATGCAACATAAAAAAATGACTGAAGCCGCTTAAAAGAAACACGACTGACTATGCAAAATAGCCAAAGACCCCACTCAAGCAATGAAGGATGATCCCTAGTTGTCTAGATACTTCAAGCTAGACTACTTCTACCATTATCATCAACTATCTATTCATGATATAGACTTCTACCTTGTGCTAAAGGATGACCTACAAAGGATGATATATAGGGGGGAACTAGTCTTTGATGCTTCTAATGTAGTTCAACTACAAAACTAGTCAATGCAAATCTATAATACCTATTGAGTGCTAATGATAGCTCCTATGTTATTTTAACATTCAACATAGATGATAATCGAAGGCCTATAAGATAACCATTCATGATTCAAGTACCCCCTATATAATGAAAGGGCTTCTTCATCTTCCCATAGCTCAAGATCACCTTTCATTGTGAAAGTACCATCTTGAATGCCTTCGAGAAAACCTTTTGTCATTAAGGTCTCCCAACCCAATAAAACCAAAATAGCCATAGCCCAACCAACTACACAATGACCCCCTATGGTGGCCAATGCAACTACCTCTTCCTTACAACCAATAGCTATCAACCAAAAAACTATAGCCAAACAAGGGAAGAAGCATAAGAAAAAGCTTGATAACAAGTGAGACAAGCATACAAAGGCACAAAAGGAAGTGGGACCACTGAAGCCCACTCCCATTTTGGTTATACCTATGACCTCCTGTACCCCAAACTCTTCAACAAACAAGCCATAGGAGGACATCAAAATCAATAACAAGGAAGAGCCTCAACAACTAAAGCCTAAAGCCGAAGTCCACATTTTGGAACACATGGAGGAAGTAAAGTACAATTGGGATGATAAGCCCATGCCCAATGACAAAAACTTCCTCAGTGCAATGGACCAAGTCAAGTAATCCCTTAAGTAGAAAAACACAACCCTAAGCTTATATCACCTAATCATGACTTTCACCACACATCGTGAGGTAGTAGTCAGAATTTTGACCTCCATACTTATTAGTGAGGATATTCCTACTAACGAGGAAGCCATCCATCTAGTAATGATTCCTCCCTTGCCAAGGGAGGGGAAGTCAACACCCTTAACATTTTATTATAGAAAAATTAATGTTAATTCCTAGAATGAAAAAGTGACTACAACCCATTTATTCATAACCATAGGCTTAGGAAAATCTACAATACATCATGTGCATGTTGATGATAGAGCTACAACCAACGTCATCCCATGCACCATTGCTAAATGCTTGGGTTTAACTAGGTGAGTACAACCTACAACCATTTCAGCTCTTAAGTCCTTCAATCGATCAAGAGTTATCATAAAAGGGTCTATCTACTTGGATTTTGTAGTTGACGAACAATTCCTTATAACTGTGAAAACTTCTTAGTGGTGGAAGAGACATCATGATTCAACCTAATCCTAGGAAGACCTTACTTGGTTGAGTTACTAGCTATGTCCATACCCATCCATCAACAAATTCACCTTTCGTATGAGGGAGGTAAAATCATCATTCATGGTGATAACATGGTTTCCCTAGCTTTCATCAACATAGACATAGAATAGGGATCCAAAGTGGAGCTTCAAGAAGAATCTCCTAGCCATGAAGAACAAAAACCCAATATAGCAAATGATGACAATGATAAGCAATGGAATACATTATGGGAAAAATTCCCTTTTAACATCATAAGTGAAGGGGATTCTAAATACAAGCTTATGTAGAATAGGCCTTACTCACTCCCTAATCTTGCAAAAATTATGAAGAATTTGCATAAGTGAAGTTCACCTTAACCTTCCCATGCCTGTATGACTTAATGCACTGATAGCCAAGCAGCCTTACTTTTCTTTTTTAGTTTATTATATCTTTGTTATTTTATGCATGTAGCCTATGCATTTAGCCTAAGTTTGTTTGCATTTTTTCTTATTTACTATAGCCTTCTTATGATTGAAAGAAAAGGCCTTATAAATAAACTTCTCTTTCACATTTCATCTATTAAGACATTAAACTAGCATTACTATTTGCTAAGATTTTAAACTGGCACTATGGTCCACTAAAACCTTAAATTGGCATTATGAACTACCATAGCCTTAAAATGGCAACATAGCCACAATCATGCAATATAACCTATGCCTACAATGGCATAAAACTAGCAAACATCTTGTTTATTATGAAAGTTTCTTTTGTTGATAAGCCATACCAAAAAAACTCACTATAGCAATTTTCAATGCTCACTACTACTATAGCTACATATAGCCAAAAATAAAACCAAACTTTAAATTTAAAGTTAAAATGTCCATACCATACATAGCCATGGCCGCACTATGTGGCAAAAATGTAAAAGAATAACAACCATCTATAACATAGTCTTGGCTAATCATAGCCATTCACATGAAAACAAAAACAAATAGCCAACAAACTAAACTAAAGGAGGCTATTGAGTGGCATTCGAAGGAGGAAGTGATCGATCATTCCCACCCTCATCGTTGGTGCTGCCAATGTCTCGTGGAGCATGCAACAACATATAGCCAATTAGTAACCCATAGCCAAAATCATGACTTAAAACAAAGGCTAAAACATAAAATATATCAAACCTATGGAGATTCTAGCTCCATTACTCCTAGGGATGGATGGGAAATGCCTTCCTCCAAATGATGGATAATTTGGTCCTCCATCATGTTGACCTAATCAACATCCCCAAGATCAATGCCAAAAAGAATGTTGGTCCTATCTATAGGAGTCAAAGTAGGAGGCTCATGAGTAGCAACAGTTATAGAGGTCTCACCTACAACAATGGTAATCTTAAGAGTAGGGAATTGCTCTACCTTAAGAGTACTTTTAAAAATTTGGTAAGCACTCTTTACCTAGATCCCTTGAATGAATAGCTCTCTCTTGTGATATTCAGTCAACTCCTCTTTGAGTCCCTTTAGGTAGGCCCCATGATCAACCTTATATTATCTCTTATGGACTTTTTGTGTCTTGCCCCACTTTAGGATTCAAGCATTATGATCCTTCCAGTCCTCAACCTTTTGGAAGATGAGGTCCATCTACATAAATTGTTCTATCATCTCTTGTAGGACCACTACTTTTTCCTAAACAACATGCTAGTAGTGAGCCCACGTCATCTCTTTAGTCTGCAATTCCCCTTAGTTAGCCACTTGGGCTTCCACAAAGGCCTTATAGTCTTGGAGATCTCTAATCATATCCTCATACCTTTGAGTATTTTCCCTCAAGTGCACAACTTCCTCCCATAGGAATTTGTTGGACCTCTCTAGCTTACATGAAGTTTTTGCACATGACATTGCTAAATCAATAGCAATATTGTACACCTTCATGGGTACACTAGACACATTAGAGGGAAGCTTAGGCAAGGAGTCTATCTTCATGTTTTTGCTATGATTCCACTCCACAAAAGGTACTACACAACCATAAAACAAAACCTAAGATATCCATAATGCAAGAAAAGCCCACAATCAAAGCACCCAAAACAAAATGCTTACCTATCTTAGGCATGACTTGATGCAATCAATCAATGATGTCCTTAGCCATCCCATGTAGAAACTCCACTTTGTTTGGAGTCTCTACCCATGGCTTCACATGAAACTTAGGGATAGAAGATTGTGCTAGTGTCTCAAGAACTACTATAAGCATAACAATCATCGAAAGGTAAGGATAGTGGCCAAAGATAACCAATGAGATATAATGAAGATATTAAGGGATAGGCATACCTAGCTCCTCATCATCTCCCTTCTCTAGGATGATGATGGGAGAGGTACCTGGTTCCACCTCACCAAAAAAAGGCATCTAAATCATCTATACCTGCATTGAAAAATCCTTCAACCATAGGTTTCTTTAGGAATGCCTCTTCTACATGCCTTTTTTTTTGCCTCCACAATAGCTTAGGCTAATATAACTTGACACATATCTATGACCATCCAATCAAATCTTATGCCCTCGATCAGGACCTTCTTAAAGGCTCACCCCTATGCAAGGCCAATTACATTCTTTTGTGATAGCAGTTTGGGAAATTCATGAGACATAAACAAAGGATATGATTCCTTTACATCAAGGTTCATCAAGCTATCTATCAAAATTTCAAAGTGGCCCATGTTGGCACCAAGCCACAATAGAACTTCATCATGATGGCCTAATTTCCTTCTTGTGTTGGTGAGAACCTTTGCCCCATTAGCAAGGACACCAAACAAGTTGGAAAAGAGACCAGCATCTACATCCATGTTCACCTTCACACCTCTGATGAAGGTGCTAAAATGACTAATATTCTCATCAAAGGAGTCAACGACATGTAACATTTCCACAGCAAGAATGGAAGGGATAGGTGCCATGAATACATCAAGCAAACCTACATGTTGGATGTTTTCTTAAACATATCTAGGTGCCTATCCCTTTAGCCACTCTTGTGTTGAGGTCACTTCACCAAACTTTAGGATGAGGGTATCCTCATGACACGAACCTGAAAGTGGTATAGTGACATCAGCTGAGGTGGAAGGTCTTACAAAGCAATAACAAAAATTTAGCATCAATATGACTAATTTCAATGATTAAGCAAAGTAATAGAACACTCAAAGTTATAACCATACAAACACTAGAAGTTATAGCCTTTACATTTACATTTCCTTTGTTGTTGCAATGTGGAGGTCCTAGCTACAAGGTTCTAATCTGTCCTATAGGCATCTACCCACCAATTGTGAATTTTCATATCATCCTTACACTTTTTGTATACATGGTTAAACTTGGTGGTGTATTCATCAAAGTCCCCTCTTAATTGTTGATACACAACAATTCTGATTTGAGGACTCTTGGTGAATTCATCCAAAGTAGTTTGAGCCACTACTAGAATTTGATCATTAATGATCAAGCCTTGATCGTTGATTCAGTACCTACAAGAAGCTACAAAATCAATGAAGTTAGGGAAGTTAATCAAGCCAAAAACATAAAATCATTATGAAAACCATGTTTACCCCTATAAACGGTACATGGTGCCAAGTGGATTTTGGAATAATGTGTGGACTATATGTGCCACCATAAGAGTATTGTAAGTATTATACTGACTATACTCTGGCATCATCAAAATCTATAAAAGGTAACACGGACTTATGGCATCTGCTAGTCCCCCTACAATCTTAGGAAGTGGAGTGTCAATAATGTATTTGACAATCAAACTAGATGCCTGAGGCAAAAGGCTCTCCACAACAACCCTAGCTACATCCATGAACAAGTGTGACCATAGCATCACACTAAAGTTCCTATAGAGGTAGGCAAGGAAGTCCCTTGTCCCCAAGCTAGAACCACAATGAGAGCTTCCTGAAAGGCATGTCATGTGTTGGGGTGTTGGTCTTAGGATTATCAATGTAGCACGAGATAGCAACCAGCTCCACTATGATGAGGATAGGCCTCAAGAAGACCCTCCATGAAGCAACTCACAAAAACATTATAACTAATTAAAACTTCTTAACAAATTTAGATAAAACATCTAGTTTGAAGTGAAATTAGCCTCTGTAAAAATATCTGAAGTTTTTATCTAAATTACTCTAAGTAATTCCATAAGAAAACATTATCACAACCCTACATAACCTTGCATAATGACCAACTAGAATATCTTAACAAATTTAAGAAAAACTTCCTAAGTCAAAGGTAAAATCAGCCTCTATAAAAAGCTCTTAGATGTTTATCTAAATTAGCTTGAGAAATTTCATACAAGCATTATTACCATATTTTATAGTCTCTGTAGCCAAAATTTCATAGCCCAAAACTATGTTTCAATCTAAATTATGCATAAATTTAGAAAAAGCATCTAAATCATGCATAAATTTGAAAAAAGTAAGCATAAGCTTAGAGAAAACATATAAATTATGCAAAATATGCATAAGTTTGGAAAAATCATCTAAGATATGCACAAATTTAGAAAAAGCATGATAAACTTAGAAAAAGCCATGTAGCCATAATAAAAGCTTATTTAAAATAGAAAAATCTTTTGCTCTTCTTGAAAAATAAATATTAAGCATTAATTTTACATGTTCACAAAATAAAAACATAAGTTATACATATCAACCACTTCTATTTTCAAATGGGTAATGTACTACAACCATGAGTTTTGCCTTGATTCACATAGCCATAGCAAAAAATTCATTTGAGCTCCAAATAGAGTGATTTCACCACCATTGGAAAGCTTAAATCAAGCCTACATAGCCATGATTAGAAAAAATTAAAAACCTTTTCCATTTAGGTAAGAAGAATTCTTCAATTTGGACAATAATCTGAAAATGCCACAAACATCCTTATTACACATGCTTAGTAAACAATTTGTATAATATTTGGTTTAAGTCCAATCAAAGTGATTCCACTCCATTGAAAAGCTGAAGCCAATGCCTATGTAGCCATAAAAAGAAAATATCCAAAATCCTTGCAATTTTCTTAGAAAAATTCATGAACTTACATTTTAAAAAGTAGCACAAATAACCTATTTGCGCAATGTTAGGAAACGAGCCATAACTTATTCATTTCAAGGTCAAAGTAAGTGAGAAAATAACCATCAAAATGCTTAAAAATGGCTACAAATTTATAATCTTTAATTGTACAAATGTTTAGATTTTATACAAAGAAAAAATATACAACTTTACTTGCTTTTTCATATCAAAACTTCAAAATAGTGATGGAAACAATCAAAATAGCCAAAACCATTGAAACCCATTAAAATTCACACCAAAATAATGGGGTTAGATTTTGTTAACATTTAATTTTAACAAATCATAAGGGCTAGATCTCAAAAAAATAGCCATACCCCAAAATTTTTTGAAAAGAGTATGAAACTGCAAGTCCTATTTTTACAATCGAATCTACAAAATCTAAAATAATGAAACAACTATGGATCCTTGTGGAAATGGCCAAAATAAGAGGTGGAATTTTGTCAAAATTCTATCTTAATCCATCAACCAAAGTAGATCTAAAAAAATGGTCTTGACACATAGGAAGCAAAAAACTAGAAAAACCCACAAGAAACAAAGGCAAAAATAGGTACAACTACCTACCTCAGACTAGTAACAAAAGAAGACTGGATGGAGATGGGCCTGGGAACTTCTTCTAACTCTCAAGAACATTCATCCACCTTTTTAATTATAGGATTTTGACTCTTTTTCCCCTCATTTCTTTAGTGCCATGGTAGGCTTAATGTTGGGAATGGCTAAAAAATTAAGAGGATGATTGATCAACACTAACTATGAAGAAGGTGGAAGGCTTCCACACTAATAATTGGTTGTTACTACCACAAGAACAGCTACTAGATCTCTCCTCTAATGCATTGTTGATGTAGAATAGAAATTGTGATGAAAACCTGAAAATTTTGACATATAAAACTCATCTAAAACCTAAATGCACATCTTGAAACCCCAGTTGCCAATTTAGTGTACCATAACTACAAGTACACTAAGTACAAGGGGGAAAATCTAGTTCACATTGGTTTTGGGTGGGAAATAACTTCACTTTTCAAAATTTTAAGTTTTTGGATTCTAGGCCCCACTTTGCACCTTCACTCTTAACCAAAACTTGCATCAATGTTGAGATTTTTATCAATTTTGACTCTTAAAACCTTATGGCAACCTTAACCCCATGCATCCACACTAGGAATACCATGCCCAACATGGAAGACCATGCCCAACATGGAAGCATATCTCTTGTTTTACAAATTCAATAGAATTACAAATATTTTTCTATTTTTTGTAACCCAAACCTATCTTTTTCAACCCTAGGTTTCCAAAAGTGGATAAAACATGAGCAAGGCTAAACACCATGGATTTCCATGCTTAACAGTTAATCTTACCCTCCAAAACTCATCTAGCACAAGTTTGACACCAAAGTGGATCCCACATGACCTAGAACCCCTCCAAGCATCCTTGGCAACCTCAGAGCTTCACCAAACCTTGTCAAAATTGGTTAAAATCTACGATTTGATGTTTTCAATGTTGCGAAAGGCCTCTTCCATGCTAAGCTTCTTACCCTTAGCATGGATAGATGCAGGGAAGAAAAAAATAACCTAAATTGATGACCTAATGACCATTTCTTGATGCTCAATGACCCTTAGATCCTACAAGAACCCTCTGGAGCTTCCAAAAGCCCCAAAAATGGTCAAACATGTTACAAAAATGTCATACACCTCTCATACTCAAAAAATGTGGAGATTGCATGAGGCACTTAGAAGCCTCCAAATTGTCAAATCTTAACACCTAACATTGATTGCCAACATTGACAATCCTAGAGGTTGACATGCATGGTCAATTGACTATTGATTTGGCCTAAATCTAACTTTCTTAATTGATGGATACCTATTCCATGCTGATCCTTCCATCCTCAACATGCATGGAAGGGGGGAAGCTTGAAAACTTTTTCATAGCCTTTAAAATAACTAGATCTTGACCTTAGGCATTGATGGCTAATGACAACAACCATGTAGGCACTCATGCATAGTCAGAATGACCATAAAAAGCTAGAAAAGCTTTCCTCCAAATTTTCCACATTGAGCATGGAAGCCCTAGCATGGAAAAAGGGGACAAAGACTAAAAATTACCTAATGACCCTTAAAATAACCAAAATTTAACATCAAGCATCATTAATCAATGCCAGCAACCTTAGAAGCCTGCATGCATGACCAAAATTGATTAAAATGCTTTTCCCCCAATTATCCATGGTGAGCATGAACGTCCTATTCTGGAAAAAGGGGAAGAAGCCCAAAATCCACTCATCAATCTTCAAAATAGCAAAATTTTGATGCTAGGCATTGACCATCATCACTAGCAACCTCAGGGACCCACATGCATGAGAAAAAATGATGCAAAAGGACAAAAATCTATTTCCCCCCAATTTTTCATATTACCTATACTATCCCCAGCATGGAAAAATAAGGGGAAGCTCAAAAACCACTTGGAAAATCTATAAATTAACTAGTTTTTGACTTCAAACCCTAGTCCTTGGCTAGGTGAATTACTTAGTAGATGACTAAGGACACAACTCATAATTGATCTAGCCAAGGCCTCCCTAGGATGAGGTTGAATCATAATGTTTCCTTCACCTCAAAGAAGTTGTCTATTGTGGTGAATTACTCCCCTACCACAAAGTCTAAAGAGATAAATCCTTTGATGACAACCCACAATCCATTAAAGGATTTAAGAGCTAAATTCAAAGTATGTTGCATGTGTTCTATTAGGTCTAAATTCTCAACGATGGTATAGGATATTACATTTATTGCCACATCATTGTCAACATGCACTCTATGCACTTTATATTGTCCAACCTATATTATTATAAAAAGAGCCTTAGTTACCTCATTATTTTGGGGGTTGGTTTTAATTTTGCTATCATGAAATTCTAGTGATGCTAACTTTGTTTATTCCCTAGGTGAAGACAACACCATCACTACATGGAATGATTCCTCACTAGTGAGGATATCTTTGCAAATGGGAATTGCGATTAACATCTTTAATAATGCTTCATAGTGTGTAACAGTGGGCATCACAAGATCATATAGGCTAAGGGTTATATTCTTTTGTTTTAGTGACTATTTGACCTATTCCCTTACATTGAAGAAGTTCTTATTATTGGTTGTGAGCTTTTCATTCCTATTATTCTTGACTTCCTTCATGCATCCCAAAATGCCAACTTCATGCTTTGGTTGTTGAGGCTTAGCCACTTTCCCCTTCCCTTTCGGCTGGGAGTCCTACCATGGCTTACTAGTTAAAGTATTCTGGACAGTAGAGGTCATGGGAATGGATGAGATGGGGTTGAACTTTGGTAGAACAACTTCCTTCCATGCCTTGGCTTGCTTATTGTCTTTATGTTTAGTCTTCTATGTAGGCTTCTTACATTGTTTTCTTGGGAACTTCTCATTATCATTGGTTGTTTGAGAAGAAGAAACTATTGCATTAGCTACCATAAGGGGACATTGTTCGGTTGTAAGGGTGGATTCAGTTGAAATGGAAGGGGGAACTCTAATTATGAAAGACTCTTTAAGGGATGTTAATGATCATATCATTACAAAAAATGGGGTCTTTTAATTAGTGTAAGTTAAAGAGCCACTTTCATGGTGAGAAGACATCCAAATCACAAATGGTTCCCTCATAGGCCTTAGATCATTGTTGCAATTGAGCACTGCTATGGTATATGGGTTGTTGTTGACGTTCAATGGATCTTTGTAGACATGCATCAACTGGTTCTAAGGCCTCACTAAGTTGGAGGCATCAAGCACTAGTTTACCCTTCTCTATCATCTTTTGCAAATCATCTTTTAGTGCAAGGAAAAAATTAGTATCATGACCTCATAGCTAATGATAATGATAGAAATGGTCAAGTTTGAAGTATCTAGGCACAGAGGGTCATCTTTGGTTGCACAAATGGGATATTTAGCTATTTCACATAATCTTTCATTGCTCTTACAAGCATTTTTTGTCATTTTCTTATATTGTATTCTTCCACCTCAATAATTGGCCAAATATTTTTTATGCCTTTAATGGTAACCTAGTATACTTTGACTAGTTTCTTCATTCAAAGTTAGGCCTCACAGTAGTTGATGCAGAGGCCCCTAACATTGAGGGTTGATTATTGTTGACAAGCACCTTGGGTTGGTTCATTCTTGACCCTTGGATGGTCATCTTGCTCTCCTATTCCACTATACCCACCACTACATAATTTTGCCTCCCTTTCTCCTTATCCTTCTACACATGTTGATTTTTTTACACCACATAGCAAGGTTATGGCTAGCTTTTGTAGGATCATCTATGTTATTAGTTTATGAAAAGGCCTAACTAATTAACCATGGATTTTAATAGTATAATTTCAACTTAATCAAGTCATTAACTATCGCCTTGAATATAGGGAGAAGGTGAGTCTCAGCTATTGGTTCTAGAATCTTGTTAAGCATAGCATTCCATTGTTGTATGAAATTTTACATAAGCTTAAGGAGTCCTTCCTTAACCTTCATTAATTTATCAAGGGTTATATTAGGTTTTAATTTGTACTTGACATGGTTAATGAATTGTGAAATTAGGTCTTCCAGTGAGGATATGAATCCTACCAATCTAGAGCCTTCCCTATAAGAGACATCAAGAAATTCTATGTTATCGTGTGTGGCTAGGCTTGTACTATCAAGCACTTATAGTAGAAGGTTATAAGGTGTGAGTTAAGATCACCATCACTATTGTACTTAGTAAATTGAGGTATGGGAACACCTAGGGGAGAGTTAGTTGTGGGACCACAAGACTAATAGGATGGTTCTAATAGAAATCCATTAGTTTGATGATCTAGAACATGGAAGCTTTAAGCCTCTATAACTCTTCTGTTAGGTCTTGGATCATTTGAGGATTGATCTAGTTGTTGAGATGCCCTTGTGGGTTGTGGGGTTTGTAGGAAAGGTTGGGGTATGAGTTAGAAGGCTTGTGGCCTTACGATGGGTTACAACACCAAAGGGAGAGGTTGGGCCACCATTATTGTCGATGCAATAAAGAATGAAAAACAAGTTTTTGCTAGTATCTAGGGCACAAAGGGGACAAAAGGGGTATGTAACCCCTAGGTTACTTGAGGTTCCACTATGGGCCCCATCTATGTGTAAAAGAGGGGAGTGATGGTCACAACCATCGGTGATGGTCGTGCAAACCATGGTTGCATGGAAAAAGGCATGGAGATGGAGAATAATATTTCTTATGACACTTATTGTGTTTGACATGTTTATGATGTTAAATTTGGTCTAATGAAATGTTTAATTAACTAATAAAATAAAAATTCTAGCGAATAGAAATTTTAAAATATAAAAAGGAAATGTGGCTATCAAATTGTTGCACATTGCAATAGTAAAATACAATGTAGGTTGTAGTAAAAGGGGGTATACCTTTTACCCATAAAAATACAAGAAGTTTATGTTATACCCATACCATGCTAGGCTAGCTAGCAATATCCATACTAGAGGTGGAAAGGAGGGAAGAAGGGATTCAAGGTAAACAATCTTACACTCTCCCACACAATGTTGGGGGTGTTCCCCCTTGGTAGGATTGATGGTTATTGCCCAAAAAATTAAAGTAAATTTTTTTTTATTTCAAAGGTTTAGTTAGTGTTGGCACATTTGGCCATTCCATGGAACAGTTAAAATATTTTATTCAAAATTGGAGGAATCTATGGTTGTAAGTAAATTACAGCTTTAGTGTTGAAGGTTGATGGGTGTTTTTTTTAAGATTGATTCACTGGTAAAAAATTTTTGATATTGAAGCCTTTTGGGTACAAGATGAAAGTGCCAGATTATTCCCTTGTCAAAGATCAGAGGATAGTAAAATCAGTAAGGAAGGGAGTATATTACTTATGTGGAAGGCACAAAGTTGCAAGTCCTGGTTGTTAAATTCAGTCGTATCCTTAAGAAAACATTTGAAATTTCATGTAAAATAGGAATTAAACAAAAATCAGCAATGCCTCGAATGTTTTGAAAAATTATGTAGCATCAGTGAAGGGAAAAGCAGACTGCGGTGTTACTGGAAAATACATGGCCATCGTAAAATCACGGCCAAGCCAACAAACATCACCGCAGCCATCGCTCTACACCGCCGTAGCCGTTGACGTTGTTGATTTGCTGGTTCAAAACAAGAACAAAACGTTGGAGGCGATCTCAAGGTGTACAGAAACCCCATACAAACTGCCGCACGACATTCAGCCTGGCACATGAAACATCTAATGTAGGATATGTTGTTACGATTTCGGTGGTGTGGCTGCAATGATTCTGAAGGTTTCTGCAGGCGGTTTCGATAGATGCAGATCCATAAAACGTTAGCCCTTGGTTCTACAATCAATGGCAATGGCGGTAAAGATTCAAGGGAAAATTTTCAAACAAAAACGCAGGAAGCCCTAAGTCAATTTGGGGGCAAAACGAAAAATCTCTGGTAACCGAAACCCTCTGTTTAAAATAGTATGTTCAGCACAACATTATCCAAAAAAACCCCTTTCTTCTACAACACGCGACGGCAGAGTCAGATTGCAGTTGCAGAGCCTTCCCCACGGTGATCGTCGGTTATGATTTTGCAGGGCCTTATTGTGCGGAGGCAATTTGAATTTGTGGTTTTAGATGATGCTGCATTTTGAATCTTACTTCAAACATGTGTCAGTTCTTGCAGGTTCTGGGCAGAAATAAGAGAAAGACTGTTGCCCTGGAACTATGATGAAACCTCCACGCGATTTACAGGGAAGACAAGAAGAATCGTTTCACCGCTTTTACCAGAAATTATTGAATTACTTCTGCCGCTTAAAATGGAATATAAATTAACCAATAATATATATATGTAGATATATATATATATCCATAACATGAAGTACTCATTATATGAAGCCTTGATTTAGAGACTTGCCTTCAATTATCCCAAGTCATAACAAATATTATTTTAAAACATATAAATTACTACCCATTATAAATTTGCAATATTAATTATCCCATTTAAATGTTACATTACATTAATGTTAGCATAAAATTCTCCTAATTTTATGCATAACTTCCTAACTCCCTAACTACATAACTTTCTCCTAGCTTGTTGGACAAGCAATTTTCTAATTGGTTAGTCAAGTTACTTGGGAGAGAAGTTAGGTGAGATATTTTTAAAAATGTAACTTCCCTACCTACCTTGGAATCCTATAAAAAGGCTTCAAGGGGGGGGGGGGAAAAAAGGGAGGATCATCACTTCTCACATCACTTGGAAGACTTTTGGGAGAAGACTTGTCATCTCATTTTGAGAAGGCTACAAGTTAGCATTTGGGCTCTCACTTGGAGACATTTTGAGTCTTGGGAGAAGAGCTTTGTAAAGAAGAAGTTGTGACGATTGCTTGCAAGATGGCTTGCTAGAGTAAAGATTTCAGCCTCTTTGTCATGGTCCTGTGAGTTATGCATTTCATTTTTTGTTTTGTTTAAATTGTTTAGCTAGTGGTTTAGATAGTATCATCCTTGGCAAGTAATTTTGGGATTTTTAGATTGCTCTTACTGTTCTTGTTGCCCGATAGAAATTTCTATTAAAATTTTGCCATAGAAGCACTTGTGTTTAAAAGCCTTAAGAGCATTTTAGTAGTAAATTTCATTATTGTGCAACGTGTGGGAACTGCTATTGGGATTGTTGTAAGAGAGCCTCTGTTTGTAGTCACGCCGTTGAACAATTCAGTAGTCGAGAGGGTTCAGAAAATCTTTGGTATTTTGATGGGACCAGAATAGCTTCTTTTTATCTTTAAAGTGAATTCTCGTGGTATTTCAATCAGAAATTGTCAAGTCTTTTAAAGGTTCTGTTTGAATGCAATCGTTGACATCTATTATCTAGTCAAAATGGAGTCTCGTACGTGGTAGTTTACGCAGCAATTTTTGCTAGCATAGTAGGATTGTC
>MNCI01003660.1:1169187-1224189 GCA_015680685.1 Gnetum montanum | reverse complement strand
CCATAAAACCCATTAAAATGCCAATTTTGATAATCCAAAAGGCATTTTTAATCCTCCCATCACATCCCCCCCCCCACTACAGGCCGCCCAAAGCCTAAATATATGCATGATATGACTTTCGTTTTACTTGGGGATAGAGGCTATGACCACTTGTGAGGCATTTTTTCTGCCCACAAAGTTATGTGAAATTGCATCTCGTGAATGGCAATATTCACGTTTTACAAAGAAATTCTAGCCTTAGGTTTCATGGGGCAAAATTTATAATGCTAAAAAGGTTATAACATGCATTTTCTTGGTGGTGTTTCAAGTAAAATAGGGGCTACTTAAACTAGTCAAAAGGTTCATTCAAGGTGGAACTCAACACTTAAAGAGATTCTAAAGCCTATTTTAGAAACTCACCTCTTGGCCATCTACAAGGATGCAATAAATGACTTTATCAAGTCAAAGCTTAACTACCTAGAGTCCTGATCACTAAGCCAAGCCTTCTCACAAACCAAGAACATTGAGGATGTAGCTAAGGCAAGCAATGATCTAACCTACAATAACACAAGGAGGGATAGGAATAAAACCAAGCAAGAACATACAACTATGGCTACAATAACAAAAGAGTCAAAACAAGTAGAGAGGTAGAGGTCACTGCCTCGCAACACATCCCCAGACTCATCGCAACCATCCTCTTCCTATACTCCAAATCAACCAAGATGAAACTTTGGAAAAAAGGATAGGTCTAAGTACACAAGGCTTCCTATGAATCCCTCTGAGCTTCTAGAAAATTTTCTTAAAGACAACCACATACAACATAAGAAACTATCTAAATAGGCTTGTAAGAGGCATGATTGTCTTTGTGACATAGCTATAGACCCAATGATACCTATCAAAGATGATTTGAAGCTACCAAAGTATTTCAAACTGGATAGGTTCTACCATTATCATCAAATGGCTAGTCATGATACCAATTTTTTCCTAGCATTAAAGGATGGCCTCCAAAAGATGATTAACCATGGGGAGTTGGTGTTTAATGAGCCTAACACTCTAAGAACCAACAACTCTTGCACTGTAGCCTCATTCATGGAGACCAAATGGTCTAATCCTCCTAGGGAACCATTTGTCATCAAAGCACCAGAGTCCCAAAATGCAAAACCTAGAGAGTCCTTCCTCATTATGTTACCACCCCCTCTAGCCCCTAAGAAGTCTTTCATTATATATGTCCCACCTTTAGTGTCATCAACTTCACAATCCAAACATATGTTACCAACCCTCTTAAAGAACCACTTGTTATCCAAGTCCCTTCATCTTCAACAAGTAAAACCACAACAACCCATGACCAAAGCCCATCTATTATGGCCAACAACTCAATGGTTAGCAAGAAAGAATCACCACAATAGTAGCGAAAGAAACCTGTCACCAAACCAACAAATAAGCCCACTGGAGGTAACCCACCTATACCTACACCAAAACCAACAACATCCATGGACAAGGGAAAAACTCTAGGAAGGACGGAGAAGGCTAAAACCACTACAACTGAAACATCACAAGCCAAAGGAAAGAATTTCCTCACAATGATGGAACAAGCCAAATGGTCACTTAAACAAAAGAATATGTATTAACCTCTAGCCCATAGGGATGCACTAGCTCAAGTGTTAACCTCTATCCCTATTAGTGGAGGCATGCCCACAAATAGAGAGTCAATCCACTCTATCATTGAGCAAGCATCACTTATGGAAAATGGGAATCAACTAATGCTCAGCTTCCATGACAATGAGGTGAAGATTGACTCTTGAAATAGAGAGGTGCTATCCACTCCTCTCATCATCACTATACACATTAGTAGATACAAGGTCCATCGTGTTCATGTAGATGATGGAGTAGAAACTAATGTGATACTATTTTCTATCATTAACAAGCTAGGCTTAACCAAAAACATCCAGGAAACCACTACTTCAGCACTCACATCATTTAATGGGTCACAAGTAGTGACACAAGGTACCATCTTCTTGGATTTCATAATCAAAGAGTAGTTTTCCACATATGTTAACTTCCTAGTGTTTGAAGAGGCACCTCGCTTCAACTTGATCTCAAAAAGGCCATGGTTAGCAAAGCTTCAAGTAGTTTCATCTCCTATACATCAAGAGATTTATTTATCATATGAGGAAGAGGAAATTGTAATCCATGAAGACAATGTGTCAATACCATTGGTTAACTATGTCAACATTGGCCAGAGTTCAGAAGTGAAGTTTCAAGAGGAAACTTCTGATACTCAAACTAGGGCTAGCAATAGGAAAAACAACAATGTTAATAACACCAACTTGGTCTCACGGAATGGCCAATGAAAATGCTTCCAACTTGTTATGTTAAATGAGAGAGACATTAACCATAGAATCATGCCAAAAGGACCCCTTGATCTCTCAAAGATCAAATAACAAGTTCATGGTAAACGTCTCATTCATTCTTTGTCAATTGTTTGTTTACCTTTATAACATTGTATCATGTTTCAATATTAACTCTAGCCTTATATACTCTTCTAGGATCATCCCATACTTACTAGGCATGTATGAACCATGGCCCACTAAGGCCTAAAATTGCCAACTCTATGGCATGCTAAAGCCTAAAACTAGCAACTCTATGGCTCTCTCAAGCCTAAAACTATCACTATGGCTTGCTAAGACCTAAAACTATAAATTCTATGGCCTACTAAGGTTTAAAACTAGCAACCTTATGGCTTGCCAAGGCCTAAAACTGGTGAGCATAACAAACTCTTCTTCTTGTCCCTGCATGAACATTGTAGCTAATCTACCTAATAGAATTTTCTATGAGTTTCACTTATACACATATACCTTGGTGTATGAATATCATTATATCACATTTTATCTACTAGTTTTATTTTATGACCTTGTTACATTTACCATTTATGTTTATATGAAACATATAAAACATAAGAAATTAAAACTAACACATAGTCGAAGTCACATCGTGCAAAGAAACAAGCATATACATACATACATGTCCAACACCATGTTTACATTGTGTATATTACAACAACAAAAATAATGCATGGTTTTTATGAATGATATAGCCAAATGAAAATAGACACAATAATAATAATAATAAATAGACATAACTAGAGACTGATCCTTAAGCATGGAGAGAGAGATCGATGTCATCAACATTATTACTAACTTCATTACTATCAACACTAGAGAGACCTATAGACAAGAAAAACATTAAAAAATATTAGAGCATAAAACCACTTAAAAAAATTAGAATGTAAACAACCAAATGAGTTTGCAGGCCTAACATATTCTATGAATTAAAATAACAAAAGAAGAACTAGAACTTGATTTCCCCTAAACAAGAATGAAGTAATGTTAAGTATTCTTATTCTGTCTATTCCTTAACTTTGCACTTGAACTCTAGTCATTTCTATCTTTTCTTTGATTTACCATAGAAAACAACACTAATAATGGTAATGGTAATGGTAAGGATTCCTCGATAGCAGGGTTGGCACCATCACTAAAACTACTCCTTTTGCATTAGCTAACACCTAGAAAATGACAACAATTTTACAAATAATCATATGTAGTAAGATTAATGACAAGACAATAGAAAGAACTTCATTACACATACATGCGACCATGCATCTAGTCTATTCTAAGGCATTAGAAACAAAAGTGAAAGAAAACAAATTTAAACAAAAAAAATAACTCATTATCTAGCAGCCTAAAGCCATCCATCACGAACCTTATGGAGTTGCAAAGCCTTAATTTGGACCACAACTGGATATGAGGCTACATCCCCCAAGGCTTTGAGAACCTACACAATCTATGTGCCCTTAATTTGCATGCTAATCACCTTAATGGCTATGTTAACAAGGGCCTCCTAAATTTGGATATTGTGGAGTACATCAATTTGAGTAGCAAGATGCTCTCTAGGCCACTACTCATGTTGGACTCTCTAAGTACTCACCTCGACTAGATGCTACAGTATATCAATGTGAGTAATAATCAACTTGGTAGCTCCCTTCTATCTAAGGTGCTTGTGCCATTTGAGAAGCTCAAGGTGTTGGATTTGAGTAACAATTAGTTCACCAAGCAATGGCCCTCTTTGGACTATCTCTACACCCTCCGATTGTTGCACCTTGATGTGAACCAATTCTATGACCCTCTTCCCAGCATGCCATTTTTTGAAAGTGCTTATGTTTTGCAAGAGCCTAATCTGAGCTAGAATAATCTATTTAGGAATGTGCCTATGGTTTGCTCAACAACATTAAAGGTGATCAACCTTTCCTCAAATAAATTTTTAGGTCAACTACTAATTAAGTTTGGTGTCTGTGCAAATGTGAACCTTAGTCATAATAACCTATTTAGAAGTTTAACTTCTATGAAAACTTGGGGAAATGATATTAAAAATCTAGATCTCAGTGACAATTCATTCAAAAGATCTTTTCCTAATAAAACTTCATAACTTTTGAGATGGACATATTTAAATTTATCCCATAATGCTCTAAATGGCCCCCTTCCTATTGTATTGACAACATATCCTTTAATTAATGTCATTGGCCTCAATTTTAACTATAAAAAACCCTAACTGCACTAATGTAGTGCCTAGGGGAAATAGTTTGGCCAACTGCCATTCACAACCCTACCACCATCACTTTTCCCTTTGCCTGCACCACTTGTCAATCCTTGCACATGCCCATGCTGCATGGTCCTGGCCTTGTTGCTGCATGTACCCTCCACAGCTATGGCCACCCTGCGTAGACCTACCTAGGCCATGTGGCCCAACAAACTAGACCACCATGCTGTAGCCTACAGCATAATCATGGGCCCCTGAGGCACCAACATGGGTCATTGTGGCCATGTCTACTACCCTTCACCACCACATCTGCATCCTTTATTGCTTGCTAGTATCACTCTCTACACCATTATGACTTCCTTTGTCTATTGTGCACATCACACATGCCCTACACCACTCCACCATTTGTGCCATTACCTGCCATCACCATCAAAACAAAAACCCTCACCACACCACTATAGTTACTATTTGCAACCCTTACCTTTGTAATTTACAATCTTCAAACCCTTCATTGCCTAGATCTAGTGGTTTGGCCACCATAAGACAAAAACCCCTAAGGGACTACGCTAACCAACATAGTTTGCTAAATACCAAGGGACTATGCTATGTAGTCCCAGCATAGTTCTCTATCCCATCCCTATCGAGACCCTCCTTCACACGAAACCCCCTACCATCCCCTACCCCTCTCACTACCAAGAAAAAACCCTCAATTACCAAACAAAACTTAGATTAGAACAATCTATTTTGGATATCAGGCATAGGCACAAGATCGCTCAAGCTCTTTGAACACCAAATCCCATAGGCCACTATGGCGACCAACACCAATGGCAACAATGGCAGTGATAGTGGTGACACAAAAAAAAATCCAAATGATCACTAGTAACTACAACAATGTAAAAAAAATGTCTTCCATGACAATGTCAATAGAGGCTTCTCAGAAGTATGAGTGCTAATATTGTTTTTAGGAGTTCGCCAACTCACAAGCACTGGGTGGTCATCAAAATACACATAAGAAGCACCAATAGGCCAAATGCACTTAGCTTCTTGAGGCTTCACATCAAAACACTACCAATCTCATCAACATCAACAACAACATCACGTAAGTCAACCAACATCGTCATGCTTCCCCGTGCCTTGCCCCATGGTGGGTGGATGAAATGATAAATAATAAATAAATAACCTTGTTAATATTTATTAAGCCCCATAGTGGGTGGATGAAATGATAAATAATAAATAATAAATAAATAACCTTTTTATTATTTATTAAATAACAACATCAGAAAAATGCCTTCCACAGTGGCGTCGATGGAGGCTTCTCAGAAGTACGGGTGCCAATAGTATTTTTAGTAGTTTGACAACTCACAGGCACTGGGTAGCCATCCAAACATGCACAAGAAGTGCCAGTAGGATGAATGCACTTAGCTTCTTAAGGCTTCACATCAAAATGCTACCAATCCCATCAACATCAACAACAACATCACCTAGTTTAACCTACATCACCACTCTTCCCCATGCCCTGCCCCATGGTGGGTGGAAAAATGATAAATAATAAATAAATAACCTTGTTAATATTTATTAAGCCCCATGGTGGGTGGATAAAATGATAAATAATAAATAAATAGCCTTATTAATATTTATTAAATAACAACATTGAAAAAATACCTCCTGCGATAGCATCGATAGAGGCTTCTTGGAAGTACAAGTGCCAATACTATTTTCAAGAGTTTTCCAACTCATAGACACTCGACGATCACCAAAACATGCACAAGAAGCACCAGTAGGCCAAATGCACTCAACTTCTTAAGGCTTCACATCCATATGCTACCAATCCCATCAACATCAACAACAACATCACCCAGGTCGACAAACATCGAATCTCTTCCCCATGCCCT
This sequence comes from Gnetum montanum, assembly GCA_015680685.1. Lineage (NCBI taxonomy): Eukaryota > Viridiplantae > Streptophyta > Gnetopsida > Gnetales > Gnetaceae > Gnetum > Gnetum montanum. Next base: position 1,217,725 of record MNCI01003660.1, on the reverse strand, counting down.
ACCCCATGGTGTGTGGATGAAATGATAAATAATAAATAAATAACCTTGTTAATATTTATTAAGCTCCATAGTGGGTCAAAAAATGATAAATAATAAATAAGTAACATTGTTAATATTTATTAAATAATGACATCGAAAAAATGCCCTCCACAGTGGCATCGATGGAGGCTTCTTAGAACTACAAGTGCTAATACTATTTTTAGGATTTCAAAAAATCATAGACACTGGGCAGCCACCAAAACATGCACAAGAAGTGCTAGTAGGCCAAATGTAATCAACTTCCTTATGCTTCACATCAAAATGCTACTAATCCCATCAACATCAACAACCACATCGCCCAGGTCAACCAACATTGTCACTCTTTCCCACGCCCTACTTCATGGTGGGTGGATGAAATGATAAATAATAGATAAATAACCTTGGTAATATTTATTAAATAATGAGGTTAGAAAAATGCCTCCTATGGCGACATCAATGCAGGCTTCTCAGAAGTACAAGTGCCAATACTTTTTTCAGGAGTTCACCAACTCATAAGTGTTAGGCAACCACCAAAACATGCACAAGAAGCACCAATAGGCTAAACATGCTTAGCTTCTTAAGGCTTCACATCAAAATGCTACCAATCCCATCAACATCAATAACAACATCATCTAAGTCGACCAACGTCATTGCTCTTCCCCATGCCCTACCCCATGATGGGTGGATGAAATGATAAATAATAAATAAGTAACCTTGTTAATATTTATTAAATAACAATGTTGGAAAAACGCCTCCCATGATGGCATTGACAAAGCCTTCTTGGAAGTATGAGTGCCAATACTATTTTTAGGATTTCTTCAACTCACAGGTGCTAGGTGACCACCAAAATGCACACAAGAAGCACTAGTAGGCTAAACATGTTCAGTTTCTTGAGGCTTCACATCAAAATGCTACCAATCCCATCAACATCAACAACAACATCGCCCAAGTTGACCAACATTGTCACTCTTCCCCATACCCTACCCATGGTGGATGGACAAAATGATAAATAATAAATAAATAACCTTGTTAATATTTATTAAGCCCCATGGTGGGTGGATGAAATGATAAATAATAAATAAATAACCTTATTAGTATTTATTAAATAATGATGTGAGAAAAATGTCTCCCACGATGTCGTCAACAGAGGCTTCTCGAAAGTATGAGTGCCAATACTATATTCAAGAGTTCATCAACTCACAAGTGCTAGGTGGCCACCAAAACATGCATAAGAAGAGCCAATAGGCCAAATGCACTCAGCTTCTTGAGGCTTCACATCAAAATGCTACCAATCCCATCAACATCAACAACAACATCACCTAGGTTGACTAACATTATCACTCTTCCCCATGCCCTGCCCCATGGTGGGTGGATGAAATGATAAATAATAAATAAACAACCTTATCAATATTTATTAAATTTAATACCATTTGGCCTTGCTTCACCTATCAGACCATGTTTTAAATAATTTTAACTTAATTTTTACCCTAAATTTACCTTATTATAACATTATTTTACCATGTTTTACCAAGTCTCACCTTGCTTTTTCCTCATAGTAATATTGCCTATGAAATAGGCCTTCTACTTTGGCCTACCAAGGCCTAAAACTAGCAAAACATGATCTTAATTGACCATGTTAGGCCATACGTAGCCTACTTTACCTTGTTTGGCCTTGTTCCCCACTATGTTTTGTTCTTACTTAACCTTATCTTACATTATTTTTTATCATTTTCATGTCATTCAATGACATTTCACCTCATTTTCATCATTTTTCCATCATTTGGCCTTATTTAACTATATTCCTTCATCCTTTGACATCAATAAGGCTTTCCTTGACCTTGTTTGATACCAATTTACAATGTTTTGACCTCTATTTGACCTTCATTTGGCCTTGTATTACATTATGTAACCTTTATTTCACCTTATTTTCCTTAACCCACATATTGTAACATTTGTTGACCATTGATGAGCAATGAGTATACCCTATGCCCAACTATAAGAATCACTAGCGTTCACTCAGTGATTTGATCGAATTCCAAGGACTGTAGGTTTCTAAGTACATTAACTCTAAGAGGTGAATCTAATCATAGCAATCATTGTCTTCCCAATCACACTTGTGAAGTGCAAGTGTATGGTTGAGGGTAATTGAGGCATATGATTTTTATCATTTTATCTTTTATGAATTAAGTTGCTAAAGAATAAATTAATTTTAATGTTTAATTAACTAATGTCTAACTATTCTTAATGTAAACATTCATTCCCACTTGCTATACACATCCTAAACATGTTTAACGCTACTAGGTTACCAAACGTTAAGCATTACTAGGATTACCAAATGCCAAGCATATGCTCAAAGTGGTCATACTTATGTGCTTTAATTAATCACTATTTAATCTATCCTAATTAATCATCTAATTACTTAAAACATTAAGGAAAATGACATGAAATATTAAATGCATAAAGAAAATAATTAATCTAGTCCAAGTACTTCAAGGTTTGATCAGAAAGTTTGTCTTTATTACCACATACACTAAAGTGCTTAGGTTCAACAATGCTCAAATAAAGATCCATATACTCTTTAACTCCTACTATGAACACTTAGAAAAATATTCTAACTATTGGGAAGAAAAATTGCAAGAAACCACGTTACAACTATGAGACTTGATGCCATAAATGTGGTGAAAGGCACACATTTATAGACAAAAATAGGATGCCCTATCAATGGATCAAAACTTGCATCGATAAGATCCTGTCAATGGGGTCATGTCAACAATATCTCATCGATGTAGCCAAACCATGCAACTCATCATATCCCACGACTAAATGAAAGTCCTCAAGTTCTTTATAGAATTTGGGAAGGTATGGGATTATTGAGACACAAAACAAACATACAAACATCACAACAAAAACTACGTGCCTGAGTGTATGGTTTTACAATGATTACAAAACTTTTGATGTTTAGGACAAAAAAATTGAACACTAGGACAAAATTAACAAGCATAATTTTCCTAACAGCACAAAGACAATGAAGAAGATGAAATGGTCCCAAGCGATGAAGGCTCCTAAGGTTCCAAGGGGCCTTCTCCTGCTTCAGGTACATATGGTGGTTGAGGTGGTGGTGGTTGTCCTACGATAGCTACAACTTCTAATGGAAGATGAAAGAAGTCCAACAATTCCTTCATCTTCTCCTTCTTACTCCAAGGATCATTCATAGTCCATGCTACATCTCCAATGTGGGCTAGCATGGGAATATTCCATGAACAAGGCATTGTAGGAAATAGCTTCTTAACATTCATGAATCAGGCAACAAACTATTTACATTCGATATCAAACAATCTAAGTGCATCACATAGCTTTTAGTAATTGTTCATCTGCTCGATCAAGTTCTCAATAGTTGATCATTAATCAATGAACTTTGCCTTGAGAACCTCGAGTTCAATGTTGGCAATCTCAAGCTTTTGCTTGGTGTCTTTATAATGCTTGAACTCTACCTCGTACAACAAGTACTAGCTGGCCACTTATTTCTCCAATTCTGACTTTGGCCTACCAAGCATCAACATCACCAAGCTTACATAATAGAGATTGGCAAGCTCCATGTACTCCACCATCTCCTCAATCTATAGCTATTTCATGCAGATATTTGCTTTGTTGTAGTCATTAAGCCCATCAAACATAGGCTACTAGAAATCACCTCCTTCCTTAAGCTGTTGGAGGGCCTCATTGATTTTGCCTTTGTCATCTAAATGTGCATTCTATTAATTTCTTTCTATATACCAACCTAATATCTATAATGGTTCTTGACTCTCTAAAATTTAAAAGCCTCATTTTTCTAGGCAGCTATCTCTATTGAAATTTTTAACAAAGAGCATGAACTTCCTCCATGAAGAAATTTCTATTTTCAACTACCAATCTCCTTAGTTAATTTTTCACTTTGGCTAGTTACTCCTGCTATTGATGACTGAAATCAACTATTTGTTGCTTCTATACATCAACATTTCGCAAGCAATCATTCTCTATGGTTAGAATCTTGTTCTCCCAATGTGTTTAGGCCAAGTCCTTCTAGATGGTGTGCATTGTGGCATTGTCCAAGCATTGATCAAAGACCGTTGTTTCCTTTACATCCTCAACCTTTTTGAGCTTGTCCTAAAGCTATTTGAAAGCATCATCACATATCAATGCAAGTTTGAGAAACCTAGGATCAACGAGATGGGCTCTTAATTCATCAACCTCTATAGCCAAGCATTGATTTTGTGCTCTAGTTATTTCTAGTTTTCCCTCCATTATGATGCATTTTCCTCTCACTTCAAGAAACTCTAACTAGGTTGTAATGATGGTATCTGAATGATCGAAGATATCTAGAATCGATTACTTGATCCTCACCAGTTGGTCTAGTAACTCCTCATGTTGTGCTACACTCAATCTATCACTAAGGGTTCCTACAAATGTCTGTACATCTCTGAGTATATAAATGTCTAGTACAAATGTCGTAGGTGCATTCAATGATTTAGCAATTTTTTCAACAACTACCTCTACAATTGTCTCCTATCCATAGTGCTACATCACCAAGACAATTACCTTGTCACCCTTCTTCAAACACACCAAAAAAGTAGCAGCATTCCTAGAAATTTCTAGGAATTTCTATTGTTGAGAGAGAGACATAGTTACCTCTTGGGCACTAGGATTTGATCTTGTGGGCAGTTGCATTCTTTAGGCTAAGAAAATTGGCCCACCTCCTTAATTGGCCCACCTCCTTCCATTTGACTTATTGTTCAGGCCACTTTTTTGAGGTGGCTCATTGCTAGATGATACATACATGGATCACCATCACTCATTATTTCTCACTACTCTTGCTCTTACAAGAGCTACTCTCGGAGTTCACACATGTACTCAAGGGTAGCATGGGACTCTGACGTTGTTTCATGAGTAATTGGTGGTTACTACTCCTCTTCTTGGATGAATTTTGTAGGTGCCTTATCCTTTGTCATTTTCACCCAGAAGGTGGTTGGAGCATGTCAAACGGTGTTGTTTATGTAGCATGTTATTCCTCTCCTCTTGCATAATTTTCAAATGAGACATGGAAAGAGGAGTTCCTTCCTTCCATGTTCATTTAATGTAAATTGTTTCTCTATCTTAAGATAGATTAGCTGTGGAAGGTTGACCGAGAATCTACTTCTTAGAGTAGTACAGGCATGGGCAGAGAAAGCTATAATTTTTCTTGGCCTCACCATTGGATTAAGGTGAAAGGTTGCAATCTTGAAATATGCATGTTCTACCATGGTAAGTACACCAAAATACTTGCAATCAACTCCATAACACTATTGCATTCATTCTTTCTTTATGTTAGGATCTGCCTACATTGGGATCTCTACAAGATTGGCCCTAGTTTTTCATAACCTAAGGGCCTCTACAATGGCTTTCATTGAGTAGGACACTAAAATGTCCTTGATCTTGACCATTAAACTAGCCTGTCAATTATTCCAAAACACGTATGTCTCTCCTATGTACCACTCCCTTCTTGAAGTGATTATGTGCCACATGGGAGAGTTTTGCAATTGAGCTTTAACTTTTAAAGGTGAAAACTCTATGAAAGGTTCAAATTTTAACTCTTAGAGCACCAATTTCTAGACCTACTTATTCACGATCTACTTCAGGCAAGCCTCTGTCAAGGTAACCTCAAGGTTTGATCTAGGTTCAAGTGCCTCATCTCAGTGAGACTATTTTGTTGCAGCTACTTCTTTAGGAAACTACCAAATCGATTCCACTTTGGGCTACCCCTGAAGAGGTCTTGTTGCATGGGTCTCTACTTGCTCATAGGGCTATCCTTAGCTCCTTCCCATTCTTGGTCATTTGTCCCTTGGTTGGAATAGTCCTCCTTCCTACAGATGCTTTCCTTTAGGTGCCATCTATGGTCAAAACATAACTAAGGATTAGCATATAATGTGTAACTTATGACCTTTAAGTACCTTATCTCATTGGGTATTTATACTTAGGCCAAGTTTTGACCATAGAAGATTGATTAATTTATTAGTATTTTAATGTTATTCATTCTTAATGTCACTGGAGCTTATTGGAAGGGTTTAACTATCATAATTTGATGTTTTAATGTTAGTTCCTTAGTTAAACATTTTTGGGAGTTAGAAAAATCTCAAAAAAAATTCTACTAAAAACTTAAGGTTTATGGCCCCCATGACAAAGATATTACCTCCAGCAGCTTCAAGATTGAAGAATGAAGTGATTCAGACAAATGGTTAGGAAGATATGGCTCTTGGAAGGTTCTAGGCTCTGAAAAGTTTGAAAACTCCCCCCTTCTTTGTGAGAAAATGTGAAATATTACTAAGTTTTTGCATGTATAGATAGACTTTTTAGCTTACGTCAATGGGGTTGCATTGACGGGTGGGATGCATATATGGAATTCCATTGATGGAGCTATTCTAGGAAATTTTTCACTTTAAATATGTCAAAAAAATACAAGGACTTTTAGCATGAATTTGGGGTCTATGAAGAGCTAGAAAAGCTATGAACATGATGAAATAATAGAAGAGGGCTTGTAAATTCACAAAATTGGAAACTTTTATTGGAGAAAATTCCTTAATGAACACATAGTTGGATGCAACCAATGGGGCACACAAAATATTTGATTGTAGAAATGCCTAAGGATAAGAAACTTAACAAATCCAACCAAGGGATATGCAACTGGATCCTTCCCATAGTAAGTTCATGCCCTTTTTGCCCTTGCGTAATCTCAACTAAGGAGTCCGTGAGCCCCAGAGTTGATTAATGGTTCTGAAAAGTTAAGTATTGAATCTGAAAGAATCTACCTAAGAATTTCAACACATCACACTAAGACATTGAACAAGACATGGAAATGCAGTGAGGTGAGTTATGGAAAGCATAAGTGGAAGAGAGAGAAAGTGCAATGGAGTTTCAAATTATGGTCACATGAAGCTTCTTGTGGATCTTATGGTTAAATAACCTAATAAAGTCCATCCTTAGTTTAGATTAAGACCAACCACGTTTAGTGACTTTTCATCGACACTCTAAGACTAGTCCACCCCCTCAAGATAGAACAATGCTCCCATAGATCAAACACCATTCCTTATTTGAGAAGAAAAGAGAAGCAAGAAGTGAGAAAGAACCTTAGTTAGAGGAAACCTTCAGACATGGGTAATATGTCTTTCGAGTCCCATAACCAGTGCTTGTATCCCATTATTTTATCTAAGGGATGTGCCTTAAATTCTCATCATGTTTTTTTTTGACATTTTATGTTTTTATGGATTTTTGGATGGGAACCACACCATGCAAAGACTTATCAACTTCCTATTATTGGTTGACACAGAATGATAAGAAATCCATGAAAACACTCATATACGTGAGTAAGTAGAAAGGAACAAAGAATATTGAGTCCCCTTGAAGTCACACCCTTATCAATCCATTCGATCCTTCCCATGTTTGGAAACTACCGAGCTCACAAGTTCATTAAAGTTTCATTAATGAAAGGGACCTCATATTTCCAAATCCAAGAACACCATAGATTGTTGTGGATAGGTGGATGACATGGACTCACTACCTATTCCATGAAAAATAAACTTTGTCTTAGTCATCAGTCATCAAAATTCCAAAATAGAAACAAGATATTAACAATCAAAAACATTAAGTAAAAACCTCCATTAGCAAACAACTATAACATTACTATGTCCTATTGGCAATAAAGTAGTTTATTAGAAAACAATAAGAAAACACTCCAAAATTAAGTAAAATATAGAAGAAATTGTAAAATATTCAAGAAAGATAAAATGTACTAAGGATGTTGTAAAACAAATATTTGGAAAAACAAGAAAAGTGTAAAACAAAAAATTATAAAATAAAAAAGTGTAAAAATAGAAGAGCCACTTTAATGATTAGCATGGATGGCCATCTTCCCCACAACTAAGTTGAAAGGAAGAGATCTGAAAAAATTGAGCGAGGTTTAGGGTTCCAATGAGGCATTGTTTACACTAGCTTACTTGGGCTCTTGGAAAGGTTTAACTTATTGTATGTTGATCAATTTCTTCTTTTTTGGGCATTCAGGTTTGTAGATCAATATGCCTCCAAAAGACAAAGTTTCATAAATGATGTAAGGATGTTTTCACAATGTTTGGAACTTGGCTCATTATGACACATGTGTGGGGTTCTAATAGAGGATCTTGTCTCTAGGTTGAAATTTCACTTTACTAATTTTGAGGTCATGGCATTTTTTTTTTTTTCTTTTGAATACCTTATGCACTTCATTCAAGGATAGGACCATCAATCGATTTTCATCTAGCACGTTAAGGTTGATCAATCTTTCTTTTTGTGCTAGGCTTAGGTCAAGGTTAAGGTCATGGACTATTAAAAGTGTATAAAGCTCAGACTGAATTGGAAGAGTTGGAAGTTTCCCGTACACTTGCTCATAGGGAGAGTAGCCTATAGGGAGTTTTCATGTTAAGTAGTATGCCCAAAGGGCATCGTTAAGTTTCATGCTCCAGTGTCTCCTATATTTACTAATTATTCTTGTTAGGATCTTAGAGATCTTCTTATCGGTAACCTCTACTTAACCGTTGGCTTGGGGATGGTAGGGTGTTGTTAATTTATGTTCAACCCCCAAGCATTGCACAAGCTTGTGAAAGCTAGTTCCTATAAAGTGAGTACCATTATTAGAAATCAGTGCACGTGGCACCCCAAACTTGTTTCTAACATTTTGTCATACAAAGTGAGCAACAGTGAAAGATGTATAGTTGGTGATGATTGTGGCTTCTACCCATTTCATATAATAGTCAATAGCAACTATAATGTACACCATTCCATTCGACATGGGTGTGATCGGACCCATGAAATCATTGCTCTAGTGGTCATCCCACCATTGTGTTGATAGCTTTCACAAGAGTAGACAAAGTGGTAAGTATCCCTAAATATTTTTGGCCAATAATACCCTACCAACATGATCTTAATGATTGTGCTTCTCCTTTCATAGTGGTCCCCACAAGAATGCTCATGAGAGTCTTGGAGAACATGTAGTTGATAAGCATCAAAAACACACCAACAAACTAGGCCATTAGAGAACACCTTATAAAGATGTCTATTGATCTCCATTAAGCATTTGGCTTGATGAAGAAACTTTTGTTTCTTCCTATGGTCTAACTTTTGTGGAATCTCTTGAGTAAGAATGTAGGTGAGAGTACCATCATACCATATAGGCTCATTGGGCACTTATTCATTTATCTCACTAGTAAAGAGTTCATCAAAAACTTAATTAGAGAGTGGGTTCTCCTTATCTTTCTTGTTCCATCATAACCAAGACAAGGTATTAGCAACCATATTCTTAGTTCCTTTTCAATATACAATTGTAAGATCAAACTCCTATAAGATCACAAGCCACCGTATGACATGGGGACTCATTGTCGACTTGTTCATTAGGAAGCAAATGGCACTATGATCAATGTGCACAAAGACCTTGTATCCAAGCACATAGTACCTAAACTTCTCCAGGGCATACATCATCGTCATCATCCCTTTCTCTATTGTGGTGTAGTTTAGTTGTGCATCCATAATGCTTTAGCTTGTGTAGTGGATGTAGTATGGATGTTTCTAATCATCTAACTATGTAACCACAGCTCCCAAGGCATAGTTCAATGCATCCATCATGATGTGAAATGGTCAAGACTAATTAGGTGCTCATAGAATTCGAGTTTCTACAAGCTTATCTTTGAGTTACTAGAATTCCTTCTCACATTCCTTAGTCCATATGAATAGAGCAAGTTTCTTTGTTAGCTCAATCAATGGTTTCGCTATCTTAGAGAAATTCTCTATAAATCACTAGTAGTAGCTAGTGTGTCCAAGGAATGATTGGGCATCTTTAACAATGTCTAGTTGGTGGGTTATTCCTTGGATGACCCTAATCTTTTCAAGGTCCATCTCAATCCCTAGTTGAGAAATTCTGTGCAAAAGCACAATGCCCTTCTGGACCATCAAATGGCTCTTTTGTCAATTGAGCCAAAGATTGGTCTCCATGCACCTTTTAAGCACTTTCTCAAGGTGGTCCAAGGCCTACTCAAACGTAGCATCATAGGTGGAGAATTCATCCATAAAGACTTCCACTACACTACTAATTTGCTACTAAAAATGCTAAGGAGAAGGTGTTGGAAAGTTATTGGGGCATTGCATTGACCAAAAGGCATCTTTCTATATGAAAAAAGTTCCTTAGGAACTTGTGAATGTAGTTTTGGCCTAATCTTCTAGTGCAATTTGAATTTGTTTATAGCCACTATAGCCACCTATAAAGCTATAGAAACAATGTCTAGAAATCGTGTCCAACACCTAGTCCACAAATGGTAATGAAAAATGATTTTTGTAGGTTGCCATGTTCAATAGCTTGAAATCAATACACATCCTCCAATTGCCACCTTTCTTTGGCATGATCACAAGTGGACTAATCCACTCACTATCTGCAATTGGATAAATGAACCCCACCTTGAGGAATTATTCAATTTCTTCCTTAATGATCTACTTAAATTTGGGACTCAGCCATTGCTATAGGTGCCTCTTTGGCTTAATGAAAGGATCATTATTAATGTGATGTTGCATCTCCGAGGATCAATCCTAATGAGTTCAGGATATGACAAAGTAAAGATTGTTGGCCATTAATTAACCACATTTAATAGCTTCTGTTTTTTTTCAGGAGCAAGGTTGGCATTGATTATTACCAGCTTGCCATTTTTTAGAAATGCATACTCCATGTCGACAGGTAGAGTTTTTAACTCTAAGGGCTCATGTTTAAAATTTTTAGGGATTTCCAACTCTTCCTAATAAGTATCATTAGGTTCATCATTGGAGAGTTGGCAATGAACTTACTCCAATTCATCCATGCCTTCAACATAGGCACATGTTAAGATCTTAGTTGATTTCATGCAAAGTGTGCTACTTTCAAGATCAACTATCAACCATTGGGTTTCCTTCTGTTTTTTGGCCACTACATAAAATCACCTTTGAATTTCTAGTTCATTTACATACTATCTACATGCCTTGATTGATGTGTTGTTTATGATCCATAGTTTCTGCACATAGTTGCACCCTGTATCACTATACATGATACATGGAACTCTCTTTTTCTTGATCTTTCCAAATGCATCTTTCCTTTGAAATCTTCAAGTAAAGATCTTGAATTCCTAACCATGCATCAACAGTACTTAGCCAAGCCCTTTCCATGATGATTGGAAAGTTCCCCTTGTAATTTTCAACATGGATCACCAAGAAGTTAGAAAGATAGGTTCACCTATAGATGGTAGTCACAATGTCCTCCACTAATTACAAGGGAATAATGATGGATTGATCTACTAACTTAAAACAAATTTTACTCTTCTTGAGTGGAGGTAAGTTTCAAGCTTTATACATCTCATAAGAAATCAGATTAACACTAGAACTTGAATCTAGAAGAGCATTACAAGGCTTATTCCCAATGATTTGGAGATAGATTAAGAAACTCCCAAGATCAAATCTTTTCCTAGAAAGGTAACCAGCTTTTATCCAATCAGTTACAACATGGGTTAGCATGACAATATGCACTTTGGAAGGTGATTAGTTCAAAGGGGACTTGAATGAATTATATATAAAGGATGAGGAAGGACTAGGGTTACTAACAAAATGAGTCTATGAGGGCTTTTTAGGGCTATTGGATTGAAAGAATGATCCTTTTCGAGGTCTAGGTTCTAAACCACTCAACTAAGGAGCCAGCTATGAATTAACGACCTTGGTAGCATTACATGCTACGGCTAGGCTAAAATTTCACCCTACATTAATGGATCATGTGGTAATTGGGTTGATAGTAGAGTGACATGAGTAGAAGGATGAGGAGGCTGATAAGGGTATAGGAACTCCCCTCTTAGAGATGGAGATTAAGCTTTATAATACTCAAGAGGGTAGTAGTGATGCAGAAAAAAAGCACGATTGGAAGAGTCATGTGGAGACATGGGTTGCTAAACATAGTACCCATATGGATCAAGTTGTTTATAAGGGTACTACTGCCTTGGTGGTGGCATCCCCCATGACTATGGCTGCTACCACTGATGATACTACTAAAATGGTTATGGTGGAGCTTCACTTGGATAATAGGCTTATTGTTGGTGGAACTGCCTTGGATTGCTGTGAGGGTAAGGCAATCTTCTAGGTGCTTGCCTTCTTGCCAATCTAGGATTTAGAGCATATACCCCATAAACTTGCAAGTGTGAAATAACAAGGAAACATTCCTTAGGATATGTATTGGTAGACCTCACATCCACCATCATCATCTAATTTGAACTTCACAACCTCCTCTATGGTAATAGCTTTGCCCTTACCCCTTTGGTGGGCACATTTGACTTTCTTCCTTCTCTTGCAATCATGATCACTACTTTGCTCTTTGGATGCCTCTACTATTTTCAAAGCTTTTTGAAACTTTTCATCCAAAGAGTTTCACATTTTTTCTACCTTATCCAAAATTTTAGAAACAAATTTCTAGATTGACAAGGTTTTTCACTACACCACTTCATCAAGTGGTGCCTCATTGTTAACAAACTAGACTTCCCTTTTCTGATGGAAGGGCCTTGGTTGTACTCCTTCACATACTCTCTTGTTCTAATCTCACCTTCTTCTTTGGCAATCTACTCAATGAGCCTTTGGATTTGATGGGCTCTAAGTTCTAATAGTCTTCCTTGGGCATAGACCCTAAGAGTTCTTCTCATTTCTAATCAAACCCCATCTATGATATGATGAAGCTACTCCCTTTGAGAATAACCATGGCCAAGACATCTATGCAAAAGGGAATAATACCTACCCATGGCTACATCCAAGGGTTCATGAATTTCTTGGCTCTAACCTTAGATCTTCTTTCTCAAGTTGGACACTTGAGAGTACGTTTGATACTTGTCATTAAACAACTCAAGCATTGTACTTCATCTACGAATTGATTCCAGCTCCAAAGAGCAGTACCAACTTTCTACTTCTTTTACGAGTGTCTTGGGAAATAGCTTAAGTTTTTTCCAGTCATTCTCTATGTTCTACAAGACACAATCATTGTGAAAGGCTTGTAGATGATTCTACAAATCTGAATTATATCCCCCCTTAAACTTGGAAATATTGTTCATATCCAACTACTTTATTCAACTATCTTTCACATGCCTTGTTGGAATTTTGAATACCTCTATGATATTCAGCATGTTTCAAGTAGCAAGAAATGGCTCATCATAGTCATGGCCTCTATGATGATCATGATGCTTATGATGCCCTCTACTCCCACTTCTCTTGTGGTGGAGAGCCTTCATTGAATGTCCACTCCCTTGATCTTAATCATCTTGATAGGCCCTATGATCATGATCATTTCTATCCCATTGATCACCTTCATCGTGATCACACCCTCTACAACTTTGGTTAGACCTTGAGGAGAAAGAAGAGGATGACGAAGGTGAAGAAGAATGAGGACTAGCACCACAATGCCTGTCATCCCCTCTTCGATGATCATGACAACGATCATCTTCATGATGCTTATCCTTGTCCCTACCATAACGCCTACCTTTGTATCCCCCATGATCACAAGACTTGTTCTTACTTGAACCAAGATTGTTTATAATTAACTGTAAATTATGGTTCAAGGCCCCTTCATCGAAACCAAGGGAAGGCGAGTCATTAAAATGAGAATCCCCAGAGAAGGAATCTTTACTATCTTTTTGACCCAACAGGAACAAGCGGTTATTGAACCATTTTCCCTCCACAGCTTCATAGTGTTTCTCCTTTTACTAATGGATTTTATGTTGTGCTTTAGTGGGATGATAATCCCTTGAGTCATGGTCTTGCATAATGTATTTAGCATGGAGCCCCTGGATGCCCAACCTCATAAGAGTTTGTTAGAGCATTATAGGAACTGATTGATTAAGCAATAACACAATGTTACCCTCCATGTATTCCCATAGCATCTAATCATCCTGATGTAGGATGAAAGTAAAATAAGGCACATACTCATCGGGATGAGTATATACCACTCAACATTGTTGGGGCACTGGTTGGTTTGATTGTTCATTCCTTTGAATGGATGTGTGCTCGAACTTAGGTGGAGAATCATTCTTGTGAGAAGAAGTTATTTTTAAATCAGAAGAAAATTCACTGTGTGCTCTTTATAATTTTTATTAGTGTTAGAATGATTGCAACTTTAAGGTTCAATCCAACAATGTGAATAATTTCCACTAAGTCCTAGAAGTGCATGAAACTAACTAAAGTCCCCAAAAATAATGTCAATGATGAGCAATGAGTACACCCTACACCTAATAATACAAATCACTAGTGTTCACTTAGTGATTTGATTGAATTCCAAGGACTTTAGGTTTCTAAGTACACTCACTCTAGGAGGTGAATCTAATCATGGCAATCATTGTCTTCCTAGTCACACTTGTAAAGTGCAAGTGTATAGTTAAGTGTAACAGAGGCATATGATTTTTATCATTTTATCTTTTATCAATTAAGTTGCTAAAAATAAAGAATAAATTAATTTTAATGTTTAACTAACTAATTGATCTAAGAATTACCTAATGTCCAACTATTCCTAACACAAGCATCTGTTCCAACTTGCCATACACATCCTAAACACATTTAATGCTACTGAACTATCAAATGTTAAGCATTACTAGGATTACCAAGAGCCAAGTGTATGCTTGAATTGGTCATACTTATGTGCTTTAATTAATTATTATTTAATCTATCTTAATTAATCATTTAATTACTTAAAAAATTAAGGAAAATTACATGAAATATTAAATACATAAAGGAAATAATTTATCTAGTCCAAGTGCTACAAGGTTTGATCAAAAAGCTTGTCTTTATTGCTGCACACACTAAAGTGCTCGGGTACAATAGTGATCCAATAAAGATCCATACACTCTTTGACTCCTACTATGGGTAATTAGAAAAATATTCTAACTATTAGAAAGAAAAATTGCAAGAACTTTATTAAAACTATGAGACTTGATACCCTAGGGACCTTGGGCAAGGTCATGGGGGGTCTAGACGCTCAATTCTAGCATGTTTTGACTCATTTTTGGGGCCCAAAAGTTGCCATACGCTAGTCTGTACACTGGCCAGTGTACAGCCCAGCGTGAACAGAGTATACTTGGTCAAAACCAAGTATTTTGAACCCAAAATTTGAAATTCCTGATGCCAGATGCTGATGTAGTCACCTGTGGATCCCAAGGAACTTTTGCCTTTTCAATTATGCTCCATTTGATGCTGTTTTGATGCTCTAGAGCTTGGTCCTACTCGGGATCATCATGGCTTAGCTTTATTTTCTATCTGAAAGTGCTAGCCAAAATTTTGTGGTGTTTTCATTGGTCCCTCTTTGTTGATGCCTGGAGGAATCGACCTGAGAGGCATCGACAAAGAAGTACAAAACACCATAAGCAACCCGGTAGTCAGCATTGTCCTTAGGCACTTGGCCAAATGTCGTCGCACCATTTTCAAAGTACATGGGAGTAGGAAATAAGGTTTTGAGATGGGTAGGAAGGATGTTTGCAACTGTGGGATTGGGAATTGATTAAGGGATTGTGCTGGTGTGGGAGAGGAATGTTCATCTGTACTAACGACTCATGTTGATCCTTGTCGATAGCCAGTATTTGGCAGACTTGGAACCACGGCATGAGGTGTGTTTCCTTTAGAGGAATAAGACTCTTGTATCAGGTTTAAGAGAATTTGTTGTCACAACCAAAGCCACAGGATGAGGTGATGTGTTTGTTGTTGTGTGTGTTGCATCAAGAGGCTCCTCTTTCAAGACCTGTGACATGTCTATGTTATGGTTAGCTTGAAAGGGAGTGTTATCACCATGTATAATGACTTGTCCACCTTCGTATGGAAGGCGTATTTCTTGATGTATCGATGAGGAAACAGCTCGTTGTTGTGCTAGCCAAGGTCTACCAAGAATCATGTTGAAACTGGACATCTCTTCTATGACAATGAACTCCGCACTAGTGGGGAATTTTTCACCTACCACGAAGGCTAGGTTAATCATGCCTTTGACTATGACATGTGATCCGTTGAAGGATTTTAGACACGTGGTTTCTGTTGGCATGATCTTGTCTGCCATGCCTAGTTTATCGATGATGGAGTATAGAACTATGTTTGTTTCCGTGCCATCATCAACGTGCACTCTGTGAATGGTACATTGCCCAACATGTATGCTAATTGAAAATGGAGCTGTTGTGACCTCCCCTCGTTCGGGGGTTGACTTTAACTACATCATCACGGAAGGCTAAGGTGTTTGAATCCAATCCTTGTGGTGTGTGTTGTAAAATCGTTGCACGGATGGATTCCATGTTAGCAAGGATGTCCTCTGTAACAGGAATGGAAGCTAACATTTGCGCTAAGGCTTCGCGATGAGCCGATGACGTCATGACCAGGTCGTACAAGCTCATGGCTGTGTTCTTTTGTTTGAGCATTTGTTTCACTTGGGCCAATGCAACTACGAAGTCTGTGTTGTTGGTCGTTGTGTTGGCTTTAGCTTCCTTCTCTTGGGTTGAGGGATTGGGAGCAGGGGCCCCAGCGTTCAATTGTTGCTTTCTTGGTGTGGCCTTTGTTATGGCCATGGAGGTTATTCATTGTTCATTTGTCCTCTTTTGCTGCCATTTGGTAGGCTTACCTGTGTTGTTGGCAAAGTTGACTCTTGAGGGAGAAGAGGTTGAGATGTTGCCTACGGTTGGGATCTAGGTAGGTGAGGGGCCATCGCGTGGTGGCACCCTTATGACAAATGGTAGTTTGGGAGGGGTAGTTGGTGTTTGACTAGCTTATTGTGGCACCTTGATGACGAAAGGTTTCTTTGCAGTTGTGGTCAGTGCATCATGCTAGTTTAACATCTTAGCAGACGATTACGGTGGTGCTTGGGGTGTTTGCTAGTTTAACGTCTTAGCAAACAATGACGCTTCCTTCCAGGTTAACGTCTTAGTGGGCGACTATGGTGGTACTTTGACCACAAAGGGTGTCTTCGGTGCTCGGGATTGTGTTGAATCTTGCCACTTTAATGTCTTAGTAGACGTGTGAGGTGGTGGTACTTTGACCACGAAAGGTGTCGTTGGTGCTCTAGGTGGCACCTTGATGACGATGGGAGGCCTCTTGCTTGTGGAGGTGGAGGGGATCATTGCCTTGTTGGGAGGCACACAGATCACAAAAGGTTGCTGCATAGGTTTAGGCTTACTATCTATGCCAATGGAGTTTATGACATAGGAGGCATCATCTATGCTGGGTTGATTCAGGGTGTTGACATTCAGTTGACCCCGTTCTATCATTTTATGAAGATCATCCTGTAATGCCCAGTAGGTGTCAGTGTTGTGACCAGACATCTGGTGGTAGTGACAGAATTGGTCTAACTTGAAATGTCATGGAACCGGGGGCTCATTTGGTGCTGCTAAGGTGGGGTTCCTCAGTAGCTTAGAGTACCTATCATGTCGACGACGAGCATTCTTCGCTACGTGTTTGTAATGGATTTTCCTGACTTTAAGGAGTTGCTCTAGTAGTTCAAAAGGTCACGCAGGTAGCGGCATGTACTTAGAGCGATCCTTGGACTAAAATTTGGGCCTTGGGGTGGCCCTTGTCATTGCAAGCGGGTTGGTACTGCTATTTTTTGTTTTTGTGCTTGTGGCTACAGTTGGTGATGTTGCCTTTTTCTTGACAACATGTTCGTTTTTGTAAGCCACCTAGGCAAGATCATTACTGGCTTGTGCAGCTTGTTCAATGTTCTTGATCTACGTGAAATCTTGGCTCAACATTTGAGCACTTAGGTAGTACAGATTTAACTTAACGAAGTCATTCACAGCTCCCTTCAGAATCATAAGCAAATACGTTTTAGGGATGGCCTCATGAAGTTCATTAAGGGCCGCGCTCCATCGTTGGATGAACTTCTACATAGGCTCAAGTGGTGCTTGTTTCACCTGTATCAGAGTGTCTAGTGTTGCTTCAAGCTTTAGGTTGTACTTAAACTTGGTAACAAACTAGTGTAACAAATCCTCAAGAGAGGATATGGAGTTACATGGCAGGGCTTGGTACCAATCTACGGCTACGCCCGTTAAGGACATAGCGAACACACGCAAGATTGCGTGGGGCCAAGCTTCAAGCAACAGAGTCTCTGATCAGAATGTTACCAAGTGAGTGTTTGGGTCTCCCTTGCCATTGTACTTGGTTAATTGGGGCAGTGTCATTCCCTTGGGTAAAGCTAATAGTGGCACTAAAGAGTTAATTAGATCATTGTGGTAGAAGTCCAGTACTTTAATTGCTTCGGTGTTGGCAGTTTTGAGGTGCTTTACCTCGTCAGCTAACACTTGCATCCATTGTTTTGCTTCTACACACTCTTGAGTGGTAGGCAGATTAGCTGGTTGGGGAGATTGTTGGGTTGTCATTTGTTGCTGTGGAGCAACGTTCAGAGTTTTGGTTGCAGGGTGTGGCACGTTGAAGTAAGTGGGTAGTTGAACAAGGGGTATGGTTCCTTACCTAGCCACAAACTATGAAGTGACACCCTAAATGTGTGGGGCCGATGTAACGAAAGTGGCCCCATGTGTTTGCACTGCCAACATGTACTGGGTGGACGTGGACATGGGTAATTCATGTCGGGATACCGGTGGTTGTGTGCTTGTTGACGAGTGATGATGAATTGTCTGTCCCACGCGTGAGTGGAATGATGGGTTAACATGGGCACGGGGACTAAGGATGTGGTATAAATCCTTAGTTTCAGATTGTGCCTCGAAGTCATCTTCCTCATCTTGGTATTGGAACTCCTTAGTGGATCACCGTGAGTTTTGGCTCCTTGCCATAAGGAGCTGGGAGATGAGTTCGTGGTGAAATTCTGAGTGGGATGATGTCATAGGGGGTAGGGATGAATTCATGACCTCCCTTGTTGATGACTTCATAATGTCTTTTCGCATCAAGGTCCGTTTGATCAACGGGTAAGCTCGCTTGGATCTTGACACATATGAAGTTGTATTGCTCGGGGGTCAAAGTGGTGAATGAGGGGTCACGGCCCTGCAGTCTCAGTGATCGGTGAGGTGGCCCCTAAGGGTTGACCTCACCATGAGTCACTATGGTTCCTATGGTGGTCACAGGGTATAAGACTGACGTGCTGGAGTAGAGATGAGGAGAGCAGAAGTATTAGTATTCATAGGGTCCATTTTATGTGCTTTAAGCATTGCAACATAAACTAAAAAAAATTTGGTTAGGTGTTGGACAGGGAGCAAAAACTTTTCTAAGTGTTGTCAGTGTATACAGCGTAAACGGGAGAAAATTTGGCCAAGTGTTGGAACAACGTATAGGTGGCAGCGTATGAGCAGGGGTCACAGCGTACACCAACTATGTACAGCATATACAGATGATAAACAGGATATAATGCAAGTGTAAACGCCAACAAGGGAGGTGAACTACAGTGTATACTATAAAAATTGAAATTTTGGCCAAAACAAAACTGTAAAGATGCAGCGTATACAGGTGAATAGCGTATGAATGCTGGATGTGGCACAGATCTAAGAGAGAAAAACACAGATCTGCAATGTTTGAGCGTAGATCTAGTGGAACGAGATGTAGATCTGCAATCACACGGTGCAGATCTGTAGTCATAGGGTGCAGATCTGAAGTCACAGAGGGTAGATCACATATTTGAGAGAGCAAAACATAGATATGCAATGTTTGAGCGTAGATCTAGTAGAACGAGATGTAGATCTACAGTCATAGGGTGCAGATATGCAGTCACAGAGGGTAAATCACATATCTAAGAGAGCAAAATGCATATCTGCAATGTTTGAGCATAGATTTAGTGGAACGAGACATAGATCTGCAGTCACAGGGTGCAGATCTGCAGTCACATAGGGTAGATCACAGATCTGAGAGAGAAAAATACAGATCTGCAATGTTTGAGCGTAGATCTAGTGGAACGAGACATAGATCTATAATCATAGAGGGTATATCATAGATCTAAGAGAGCAAAACCTAGATCCGCAATGTTTGAGCATAGATCTAGTGGAACGAGACGTAGATCTGTAGTCACAGGGTGCAGATTTGCAGTCACAGAGGGTAGATCTAGGATAGCAAGACGTTGATCTAGGAGAAAAATACCCCTCCTTCTAGCACCATTTTTGTACCATCCAAAATCGTTGGTGGAAGGCTGGAATGAAACAAACACTGGGAGATCATCGGAAGAAATACAGAAGATCCTACCTTCGCTTGAGGGTAAGCTGGAATGGACGAAGGCAGAGTGCCTTAAATGGTTCACGCGTGGATCAAACGAGAACTTCCCCAACGCACGCACTTTGCAATGCGTTGGGTTATACATAAACGATGCACATTAAATGTAAACTATAACATAAATAGGCACAATAATGTAAACAAGAATGCAAACGTAAACTGAGAAAAAAACAAAGAAAACAGCAATAAATCTAGGAAAAATATAAACTGTTTTATATTGAAAAATGATTACAATGTGCACCAGTCAGAACGCAGTTGTGGACTGAACACAAAGCGAATGTTTAGCCCTGGTGGGTGATGACAGGTGCTAGAAGATGCAGGTTTTGGATTACAGGGAAATGCAGCGTCCAAGTCTGATGCCCAGGGTACGGAGGTTGATGCCCAAGTTTGCTAAGTGTACCAGATTCAGTTTTTGTGTCCGTTTGTAAAAATTGCCAACCCTGATCTAGTGAAAAATTGGGGTTTTTATAAGATCTTGGATGTTAGATTCAGATCTCGAAGGAGATGAGTGGCTGTGAGGTGAGAAAAATTCGAATCGGGAGATAGGTGGTGCGTTGACCGAGTGCAAGATACATTACAATTGTATAACGTGTAGTGTACATGCTGGTGTATGAACGGCCAATGTATAATCTTGGAATGCTCAAAAAACTTAAAATTTACAAAAGAATTTGTATGTTACAATAAGAATGATGTCTCTAGCTTCTAGATCCATGCTCTGGCCTACTGTTTTTGGCCTCAACATGTCTGGAAATTCTCTAGCGTGTGTTGGCATTCACATACAGCTTTTAGTGTATGAGATTGGGCATCTAGCGTGTGTACGCTAGCGTATATGCTCCATACGCTAACGTATACACTCTATATGCTCCATACGCTGGCGTATACACTCCATACGTCAACCAACGTATGGACCATAAATGATGCATTTTGGACCAAATTTTGACCTCCAAAGCCAATTTTGACTATAGATATGCATGGCTCATGTCCTAAGGGTGCTGTATGTCGAATTTGAGCTGATTTTGCCTTGATTTGGTGCTGTTTTGGAGGACTTTGTGGGATTGACGCTAGGCTATACATTGGCCAGCATCAACCTCAGCGTACACCTCATGAACTACCATGTTGGATGTCTGACTCTATACGCTAGTGCTTGTCCCTTGATGCTTGAGTGCTGCTGATCCTCCAAGGTGTCTGAATGCTAATTTTGACTTCATTTTGATGCAATTTTGGGCCTATTTTGGTGGTCTACGCTGAGCTATACGTTGGCCAGCGTATACCAAGGTGTGCTTAGTGTAAACAGGTGAAAATGGCTCGTTGGAAGCCCAAAACTGAAGTTTTTGAAGCCTATGACCTTGTAGGATTATTCCCATGTCCTAAGGATCAATTCCAGGTTGAAAACTTGCCCAAAAGTGCCTGATTTTCCCTGTTCATGGTGGTGTACGCTGGGCTATACCTTAGCGAGCGTATAGCAAGGTGTACCCAGCGTATATGCATGAAAATGCATCATTTCAAGGTCAAAACTTGATCTTCAAAAGCCAGTGATGATGCTCAATAGTTTTCCTACCTCCAAGAGTCAATTTGATGTGAAAATATTGCTCTGTGATTCCTATTTTAGGCCCTTTTTGATGGTATACACTGGGCTATACACTGGCCAGCGTACACTAAGGTGTGCCTAGCATATACACATGAAATTGCATCATTTAGGACCCAAAATTGAATTTTTAGGAGGCTGAGAGCT
This sequence comes from Gnetum montanum, assembly GCA_015680685.1. NCBI lineage: Eukaryota > Viridiplantae > Streptophyta > Gnetopsida > Gnetales > Gnetaceae > Gnetum > Gnetum montanum. The sequence goes on along the minus strand of MNCI01003660.1, from coordinate 1,195,731 downwards.
ACTGAGGACCTTGGGGAATGTCATGGGGGGGTCCAAGTGCTTAATTATAGCATGTTTTGACTCATTTTTGGGGCCCAAAAGTTGCCATACGCTGGTCTATACGCTGGCCAGCGTACAGCCCAGCGTGAACAGAGTATACTTGGTCAAAACCAAGTATTTTGAATCCAAAATTTAAAATTCCTAATCCCAAATGCTGATGTAGTCACCTATGGGTCCTGAGGAACTTTTTCCTTTTCAATTATGCTCCATTCGATGCTATTTTGATGCTCTAGAGCTTGGTCATGCTGGGGATCATCATGACTTAGCTTTATTTTCTGTTTGAAAGTGCTAGCCAAAATTTTGTGGTGTTTTCACTAACTATTAGAAAAAAAATTGCAAGAAATTTATTACAACTATGAGACTCGATACCATAAATGTAGCAGAAGGTGCACATTTATAGGCAAAAATAGGGTGCCCCATCAATAGGTACACGTAAATGGATCAAACCTTACATCAACAAGATCACATCAACGAGATCCCATCAACAGGATCATGTTGACAACAACCTATGAACTTGGCCAAACCATGTGACTCATCAACCATGTTTGAACCTCATTTAGCCTTTGAATTAATATGTTTTGACTCATATATGTATTATTATTAATGTATTTTACATTATTTCTACATTATTTAACAATTTTATTACACATGTGCTACTTGATGTGCTTATGTTGTCATGTAGGATCAACCTAGAAGGATGAGAAAGCAAACTCAGCTAGCCTTAAAGCCTAAATAAACCCCTCTCATGATGTTTCTAGACCGAATTGACCTTACATACCCAAACCTTAAGCTTAAATCTATTCTACTATACAACCATAACACCTTGAAGTAGTTTGATGACCATTGACCTTAAAGCTAGAAACATCACAAAGGGTCCCCTTGTCGAAATTCCCATCTAAAACCATGATGGTGAGGAGAAAACACATCAAACAAAGTTTACAACCAGAACTTAAGCCTACTCATGACCTCATCAAGCCCTTGCAATGCAATATTAAGGCCATTACATAGCATTGATTACATCTAACACTCACATGTTTGCTAGTAGTATTGTTTATCATTATTGATAGGCTACAACGAATGACCAATGTTGATGACTTTGATTATCTACAACAAGTGAGCCTACTTGCTCTCTCTCTCTCTCTCTCTCCTTATTTGGCATAATGCGTGAACTGCAAAACTTTGTAAATTTGATGCACATTACATAAATTCCTCTATGCTATGACAATGGTGATCCATTATGATCTAGTTTTTTGGTTTTCTAGTGTGGTCCTATGCATCATATTGTAACATGTTCTCTTTGTCTTTTTTTCTTATCCTCTTGAAGTTGTGCTTGTAGGATGAATTTGAGATGCCATTGAAAAAGTGTAACTCATTACAATAGCAAGTAATCATGTGACCTCAATGTGCAAGCTTTGGTGAGTGTCCTACTATGCTAAGAGTGCTTACTCTACTTCACTCCCATTACATTTCCTTGAGCCCAACTCCATAGCCTGATTATGACCTTCCTTACCCTAAACAATAATTGTGACTTATATTTAACATTCATGCATTATGGTTGCTTGATATCTCCTTTTTCATGCTTTACCATCAAGTTTGTTAAATATAACACATCTCATTCAATGGGAAAAACCAAATCAAACTTATCCTTAGCAATGAAACCAGATGAAGGTTTCACCCCAAAAAAGGGGAGTGGGAAGCAAATTACCAAAAAGCCAAATGGACAATGAGGACCATAAGACAAACCAATGACTCCAAATGTGCAAAGGGAGGAACCTAATGGGTAAGGAAGCCTTGGAACAAAGTGTTGGCTCCTCAAGAATATTATTGAATGACCAACACTTTGAAACATGAACTGTAAAGACCTTATTGACCATTCAAAATGTCATTACCATAACTATAACCATGATGTCAATGTATGAAATTCATTATACCTTTACCCTCTATTATCTCACCATAACCTTATCCCATCATCACAAGTACTCTTTGGTATAGTTCGACACCACTAAATCAAGCACAAAGAGGAAATTGTGGTGATGTACCTATGGTGGTGTTTTGTATTCTTTGCTAATATCTCTTAGGTCCATTCTTAAAACATCAAAAAAGAGGGGCCAATGAAATACCACCAAGAAAATACATGTTGCAACATGTAACCTTCACCATCCAACTTGAGAAAATGTCATTGTAAATGTAAGATTTGTAGCCCATGTGCTATAATCTTGCATACTTTATCTTTTTGGGGCTAAAAAAACGCCTCATAAGTGCTACTACCTTAATTATTAAGTGGAAAAAGTCATCTCATGTCTATATTTTGACTTGGGAAGGCTAAAAATGCCTTGGAGACTACCAAATTTGGCATTTTCATGGATTTTTGTAGGCATATAGCCTCAACTACGTTGGAACCACCTACCCCCAATGTAGATGGTGTTGGATTTTAATTTCCCAACAACACCCAATGTAGTCACCACAAAACCCAGTGTAGCTACACACATTCAACATTTTCGTTATTAGGTTTTCCATTTTCCTAGCAATGACTAGCATAGTCATAACATTTTCCAATGGTGGTAGCATGACCAACGTAGTCATCACGGATTTCAAGTAACTATAGATTGGTCAATGTAGTCACCATGATTTTAGTAAATTTCAATAAATGCCAGCATAGTACTCCAAGGCCAACATAGTTAGGGTGAAGGCTAGTGTAATCACAAAAGTCCATTTACTATTTTTAGTATACAAATAGGTTTTGGTGGCCTGGATGCATCAAAACTTGCTATAAATGGTCAACTACGCTGGAACCACCTACCCCTAGCATAGATGGTGTTGGGCTTTTGTTTTTTAGAAACTCCTAGCATAGTTACCATAAAACCCAACATGGATGTCACAAGGCCAACGTTGGAGTTGTTAGGTTTGACATTTTTCCAACAATGATGAGCGTAGTCACAATAATTCTTAGCGGTATTCATATGGACCAACGTAGTTGGAGTGAAGGCCAATGTAGTCACAAAAATCCATTTACTATTTTTAGTATGTGGATGAATTTTGATGGCTTTGGTATATTAAAACTTACCACAAATGGTTAACTATGCAGGGAATTACAGCATACTACACCTACACATGATTTCAATCTATTAGCAATCATGGCAAAAAATTTGTAGCAACAAATTGAACACTAGCAATCTATTTAAACCAGAATCCAACACCTTGAAAGGACTTTTTGGTAAACTGGCAATTGGCTAAGCATTGAAGACTCTTAGTGCATTACCTAGTAGCAAAAAGTTAATCATTTTTTCACCATTTGTACAACCAACGCAGCAAATCTAAGCCTAAGAACTAGCGAGGAGTTTTGGAAGTTGAAGCTTGGAAGCATCTAGTTCTTGCAACCAATTGTAGAACACAACCTACCAATTTCACTAGTCTTCAAGCATCATCCAAGCAACTCCTTGTGCATCCAAACATACACTTGTACATCTTAGAACTCTGCTGTTACAACATTTTTATTATTTTAATAAAAATTAGTAGTTCATTTACATGTGCAAGTTTATTTCAAATTAAAATTTTATGCTTTTTCTTAGATTAGATTTGCAATTTTTATTTAATTCATTTACATCATTTATTATTTCCAAGTTTCTAAGTGATCAACAAGATCGTCTAGGTACTTCAAAATCTATTTTTAAAGGCCCTTAGGATCCAAGGTTAAACCATTTCACCTAGAATTTTTGGTTTTCCAGCAACCAAAATTTTCAAGCATTACTTCTATGACATGTTAATTTTCACATCACTCATAGGTAAGATGAACCATGCCAAAAAATGCAAACAAAATTTTAGGTTTGGCATGCATTTTAATGTCTCACATCATTCATGTCTTGTTTCTAACGTAAATATTATCTTTGATGTCTAATGTCATTTCTTCTTTTAACATCCCATGTTGATTATATTTAATGTTTGATGTTAGTCTTGTTTTCCAATGTTAACCAAAATTTTAAAAGCCATGTCAGTCACTCAAAATTTCTTAACATTAGATTCAACCACCTCCTCATTGTAATCTTCATGTAGAAATTACCAAACTTTGGTTGGGATGGGTTGCGTAATGTTTGACATGCACTATTTTAAAAGCTTAAAATTAGTAGCTCCTTTTTCCATCCTAATGTTTTAGCATAAGCATGCCAATTTTTTTTTGCATCAATTTCACCCAAATTATCAATAATCCTCTACGTAGCATTGGTAGGTGATTGGAAAAAATGAGATCACTGCATTGGCATGGGTTGCTGTCATCAATTCATCCCTATGTTGTCTTGTTGTAGCTTTTGAAGGGTTACATGCAAGTTTTGTGTTGCATTTCAAACAAAGTATCTAGGTCTACCTTATGCCACATGTTGTAAAGGAATAAAGTGTAATCTTGGCACTAACGTCTGTCATGCCAATGATGTTCATGAAATTGCAATGGTAGATCACACTAGTAGACAAGATCTACTTGGCACTGCACTAACATCAATCTCACAGTTTTAGCACTCAAGTTTGCTATTTGGTGCTTGTTTCTAGATTGTAGAGTGCATTGCGCTCTTTGTTCCTAGTGATTCCTACACTTTTCCACAAAGCAAGTCAATGTGTGAAGGCTTTGTGCTCATTCTCATGCATTGAAATCCTATTGTGTTTTGAATCCTTCTGTCATTTTTGCTTCTTCCTAGGAAGCTTAGAAGTCAAGAAAAAAGGAAGTCTAAGTTTTGTCAACGTTTGACTACCAAGTGAGATGATTAATGAATTGTTGTTTTTCATTTATAAAAAAATTAATGCTTTCATTTGTTTATGTACATGATACAATGGAATGGAGTATGGTAAGAGATTAGTGAATGCAAACAGTTTTGTGGAGCCAAACTCCAAAAGGTGGAGGAAAAAGGTAACTAGAGGAACAGAAAAAAAGGGGCGAAGTAAAGAGAATAAGGGAGAATTTGGAGTTCTTCATCTATCCAGTTTCTTTTGTCTAAGTATATTATTGTACACAAAGCTTTTATTAGACCTTGATAAAACCAAGATCTCATCTTCTAATGTTCCATCCTTGGTAACGATGCCAATGATGACCAACAAGTACCCCCTACACCCAACCATATGAACCACAAGTGTTCACATGCAATCTGGTCAAATTCCATGGATGGAACTAGTGTGGCATCTTGATTGTTAAGTATTGATCATAGGTCGTTGTCTTCCCACTTGGACTAGTGGCATCTTTGTCACATATGGTTTAGTCCAAAGTGAGGCATATGATTATTGATGTTGTTGGGGCCCTAAACTAATCTTAACAATAACATAGAAATTAATTATTTAATCTAATTAACAACAAGAAGATAAATTCTAAGCTAGCCTAAGGGTGATAAGTGTTTGTTTCTAGCTTGTTGTACATGTCCTAAACTCATGTACCCATTACTGGGAATACCAAGTGTTATGCTATTGGGCAAACCAAGCAATAATGTAGCTGGGATTACTAAGCAAATACATGTTCACATTCAAAACTAGTCATGCTTATTTTGCTGATTGATTAACGTGCATGGAAATGTAAATGTTAACTAAGTACATGAAAAGTAAATTGCAATTGAAATACATCTATTCTAAGTCAAAGTGTTGCAATGAATATGAATCAATCTCAATTTTATTGTCATTCATGGAATGTGTTTAGGTACAATGTCACTCAAATAAGATGTTATACAACTAACTCAAATTCACACTGCAAGCACTCATTGATTGTTTGCTAGAATCATGAAATAAAACTGCAAGAGTCTAGCTACTACAATGACCAAAAGATTTCAAATAAATGATGGGTGCTTGCATATTTATAGGCAAGATACAAGCATTGTGTTGACTAAGATGTGTTAATGCATTTAGTTGCATCAACTGGGATGTGTTAACGCTTTTAGCTATGTCGACGAGGCTATATCAACATATCTAATATACATTGCTCGTTAATGCATCTACGTGTTTTCATCCACATATATGTATCGACACAGGGATGCGTTGACAAAGTTTCCGGACATATCATGTCTTATCTTGGATGAAAAAGGTAACCAAGGGACCATAACAAAAAGGGCAAAGTAGAGAAAATAAGGGAGAATTTGGAGTTCTTCATCTATCTAGTTTCTTTTGTTTGAGAAGATTTATGTATGCGGAGCTTTTATTAGATCCTAATAAAGTCAAAAACTCACTTTTGATTTTCCCCCCCTTCTCTCTTGGTTTCCTTGACTAGTTTAGGTGAAGAGGACGTAAACTACGAGTTGTATCTTAATAAGTAGTTTTTCTTTAGCTTACCGATGGTCCAACAGTCCTAGCACAAGGATCTGTTAAAGGATGTTTACTAGTTGGAAGTTGGAAGGGCATGTAGGCAAGCTTATGCATGCATTGTTTTGTCTTACAAAGGAAATACGAAGCTCAATCTTGCACTAAGTCGCTTTATTCTAATTCAATCTTCGTTGGTCTAGAAAGTTTAGTGAACTTTGGTTAGTTTTGGCATAAGCACCTCTTAATGAAATTTGTCTTTATTTGATTTACTATTATTTTGCCCCTTTGATTTTATTTTAGACTTGGCATTCGTTTATTTTCAGCCAATTTACATTAATCTATTGTTTAGTTTAGAACTTGTTTTAGTCCTCTTATTTTAATTGATTCCAAAGAGTGTTTCTCTAAAATTTTTAAATACCACATTATCCTCATGAGTTGAGACTATTTTTAGGTTTCCATACCTATATGAAAGACACCCTAAGCAATAGTCTCTTAAAACAAATTTTCTTGCCTTTACCTTAGGAAACCTTTTCCAATCGCTATGAATCACTTTGTTTAAACAGTTTCCGCTCTCAATAAAATTTGCTTTGCATTAGCATGGGTCATCGCTATCGTGCAGAGATCAGCGCTATCTTGAAATCTGTAGAATATATAAAAGGTGAACGTACAACATAATTAAGTTTTGCGTTTTTAAATAAAAAACCTAATTGTCATACTTTGAATGTGTTTGTTAGGAAATTCAACATAATCATCATGATTGGAAGGCTCCAAAAGTGAAACCTAATCGTCATAATTTGAACGGGGAAATTAAATATAATAATCATGATTGGAAGGCTCCAAAAGTGACACGCTGTTTAAGAATTGCAGAAACGGAAATTATTGAAATCAAAGAATGTGCAAGCACGTGTAATTATTGGGTACTCAACAAACCTTAATAATGTTTTACCACGATGTTTTTAGTTCATAAGAAATAGTCTAGTGGAAAGCCTTCACGGATAACCTTGTTCGAGCATTTTTTTATGGCGTCCATATTTTTGGTGCAATTAACAGATCTAGTTTGCAATCTTAATTAATAAATAGCTGTGTCAAAAGAATACAACCCTCAAGGGCAGCGAACTCAATGAAGATGCTACAGAAGTTAATATTTTAAAAAGATTTACCTTTTTACCGTCATTGTTTTATCGAAAATTTTCTCGTATACGTCAACTATTCAAAGCGTGATTGCGGTCATGTCCAAGGTACCTGTAACTTGGCACATGGTGCAAAGCTCTCTGCCTTCTCTGACTGCATTAAAATAAGAATGTCAAGTTGAAAAGACTCGGGTCCCTTCCAAGAAAATAATAAAAATGCCTTGGTACGTCACCTTGACGTTTGAAAATGCGCACAAATTGCCTGTGACGAATTTTGTAATGTTCGTAGTGAACAACGATTCACTCTATCAAATAACACCATAATAGGAGGAAATGAGGTACCATTTTTCAGCGGTTTTCCACGAAATATCTTTAAAAAAATTTCAGCACTGCAGGCAGAATTTGGTGACGAAAAAATAGGACTGGCGGCACGTCAGCCCGAAAACTCCGCGGCGCGCAATGCTCTCAAGAGTGAGAATGAAATATATTTCGGGTCGGAGGGACAAAAGAATGGAACAGTATCAACGAGTCGAGTCAGGTCATTTTACAGACCCTTATTTCCTTTTTGTTCGCACTAAAGGTTCTAACAAAAGTCTCAACTCAGGTCACAAAATCCAATAGCATCACTCAATGCATAGTTTAAAAAGTCACCAAATAAGTTGAGATGATGTGAGCGATGATATGAAAATTGGTAGGTCGCTTCGCAACTTATTTAAAAGTCGGACAGAAAAGGTTAAATGTATTTGTTGAAATGAAAAACACTCCTGGATACGTACAAAGAACGAAAATGAATGTGAGTGCGTTACCATCCGCCAAGGTAGTTGTCGGCAAACCGGGACAAGTCCACTCCATGTTCCTTGCATTCCGCATCATGACATGTCATCGTCATTAAAAAGGTGAGAGTGAAATCCAAATTCGTGCATCTCGTGTATAATCTTTCAGATTTTAACTCCGGATGCTGCGTGAACGATGATTGCAATTGCCGGCTTATCTCAGGTAAAAAAAAATACGCCCATCGAACGAATTTTAAAAATTTCAAAAAGGAAATAAAAATCTGTCTTCCTGACTTTAGAAACCTTAAACATTGTTGTGGAAGAAAAAATCCTCTTCACTTGTTCACTCAAAAAGGATGTTTAGCTTTCTTTTCCCTAAAATTTATATTAATATTAAAACCGGTATTTTAAAGATATTTAATAAAATTTTATCCAATACTTCCATTTACCTAGCTGACCTCATTTTGTTGGTATAAGGCTAGGATGATGACGAGGACATGACTACTTTCATTTACCATTTTTATTATAGCCATTACAAAAGAAAGGGGTGCTTTTGAGGGGCTGTTACAAACAAAAAAAAATATTAATAACAAGGATAAAATTAAGAGGACATTACATGCTTGGCATTGAGTAGAAAACAACATAAAAAATAGTATGGAAAAAAATTTCTAATTTTAAGGATATCAAGTGTACAACCTTACAATTCATGATCATCCTCATGTACTTATCCCAGAAAAATAAGGTCCGAGTTCTTTTTCACCATTAGCTTTAACTAAGAACTAAATCTTTGTTTTCAACCTTATGATTAATGTTTTAAAAAATTAAAAGAAGAAAATTAATTGTTATAAGATAAGTTTACATCACTTTCAACATCTATATTTGAGATAAAATTGCAAAAGGATAACCATTATAAAAAGGATTAACCTTTGATGTATACAGGGAAGCCTCCCGGTGGTCACCTTATGATTTTTAACTTTTATCTATGATTTTTTTACACAGCAGTACCCAGCAGAAGGCCGCGATTGTCTGCGCGTGAATATTTTAAAATGCCCAAAGGCCAAAAGCAAACAGGGCAAGCCCGTCACTCGTCAGCAATACGCAAGCGCACACGCATTACTCACTGTTGTTACGATTGCTGGGGTGTGGCGCCTCAGATTTCAAGTCACCGCACCATGGCCGAGAAGCACGACTTTAGCGCGGCTCATACCAGTAGCAGTGGCTGCTTTGAAATCGCTTCAATATAATAATTCTTCCCATCTCCATCCAACGCACAAACGCAACATGGAAACTTCATCGGTCAGAGTCACTCCACTTCGCGCCATCGGTGATCACGAGGGCCCTGGCTCTGCTGCTGCTGCTGTTCCTCGTTCCTATGGCTTCATTGGTTTGGCTCGGTCCCGTGGCGTGGAAATTGGAAATGACCATACACGCTATTCCCGGTTAATTCCACGGCCCATGGATGGACGCGCATGCGTCCTCCTGCAGTTACGCTGAAAAATGGGCACCCCCTTTTAAAAAGCAGATTAGGTAATTGGTCGTCCAACGCTTCTGCAAATGCAAATGCAAGTGCAATGGCGCTGCCTGCTTCTCGGGTCGCGGTCGCAGTCCAGAAGCCGCACATGTCCCCAACCCTCGGTACCAGCCCAAGCTATAAATAGTCTCAATCCCGTCTCTCGCTGCATAGCAAAAGAAGCAAAAGCGGTTGCCGAGAAACACTCATGGCGCGACGCGGCCTTCTCGTGACTCTTCTGCTGGCGTTGGCGCTCACGCTCTGTGGCCCGGCGGCATCCTTCCCCTCCGGTATGTGACCCAATCTGTAGTAGTAGACTTCCTTCGTTGCATGATACTGATCCAATGCGTTTGAAACCGAAACCGAAACCGAAACCGAAATTTCAATGACTTCGCAGAAATACAGGGGTGTTTTTCAAACATCATTGAGAAAACTAGCAAGTATTTTCGGTGACAGAATTTGCTAACATTTCGTCCAAATTACCGACAGGTCAGTACTACCCGTATGCGTTCATGACGACGGACGCAGCGGCGGCGACGGCACGCAGATATGACTACATAATCGTGGGAGGGGGCACGGCAGCGTGCCCGCTGGCCGCGACTCTGTCCACCAGATTCCGAGTGCTGGTCATCGAGCGCGGAGGCTCGCCCTACGGCAACCCGGACATCGAGGAGCTCGCCAACTTCGGCAAGCCGCTGAAGCAGACGGACAACTACACGACCATAGCGCAGTCGTTCGTCTCGGAGGACGGCGTAACGCTGGCGCGGGCGCGCGTGCTCGGCGGCGCCACGGCGCTCAACGCCGGCTTCTACAGCCGCGCGAGCGCGGCCTACGTTTCGGCCATGGGCTGGGACAAGAGCCTGGTGGCGCAGTCCTACGCCTGGGTCGAGGCGCGCAACGCGTTCCGCCCGTCGCCGCTCTCGCCGTGGTCCGCGGCGTTCCGGGCGGCGCTGATCCAGTCCGGCGTGCTGCCGGACAACGGCTACACGGTGGAGCACGTGGAAGGCACCAAGACCAGCGCCTCCACGTTCGACCCGCAGGGCCGACGCCACACGGCGGCGAACTTCCTCGCGGCCGCCAACCCGCGCAACATCGTGGTTCTGCTCAACGCCACGGCGAGCCGCGTCCTCTTCGGCCGTGGCGCGCGCGCCGTCGGCGTCGAGTTCCTGCACAACGGCGTCGGCTCCGCGTTCCGGGCGTTCCTGGACGGCGCGTCGGGGCGGTCGGAGGTGATAGTGTCCGCGGGGTCGCTGGGGAGCCCGCAGCTGCTGCTGCTCAGCGGAGTCGGGCCAAGGGAAGAGCTGGCCCGGATGGGCATCCCCGTCGTGGCGGACGTCCGCGGCGTCGGCGACGGCGTGCAGGACAGTCCGGCGACGGGGCTGTCGTTGCTGTCGCCGCCGGGCGGCAACTTGACGATTTCGAGCATCCAGGCGGTGGGGATCCTGCCGGGATCGCAGAGTTACTTGGAGTCCAGCAGCACGCCCGAGAGTGGCTCCGTGTTCCAGAAGATGGCCTTCCCCATGTCCCGCGGCGTTCTGCGCCTGCGCACCAAGGACCCCCGCGACAACCCCTCCGTGCGCTACAACTACTTCCAGCACCCTCTGGACGTGTCCACCTGCGTGAGCGGCGTCCGCGCCGTCCTCCGTGTATTCAACACGTCGGTGCTCCGTTCCGAGTTCTCGTTCCGTGGGTCCGTGTCCGGGGGCCGCGGGGCCGGCGGCCTTCGTTTCGCGACGAAGTTGCCGCCGACGGACGACGCCGGCATCGCCGCGTATTGCAAGGCCGCCATGTTCACCATGTGGCATTTCCACGGCGGCTGCCACGTCGACCAATGCGTGGACCGGCGCTACCGCGTGCTGGGCACCAGCGCTCTCCGCGTCGTGGACGGCTCCACCTTCAAGGACTGCCCCGGCACCAACCCGCAGGCCACCACCATGATGCTCGGCAGGTCATTTTCTTCCTCCTTCGATTTAACGGCTGTGTTTTTTTATTTCCCGCCCGCGGACATCGCGGTTCCTATCATAAGGTTACTTCACTGCACTGCGGCTACAGTCCACGTTTTGAAATTGACATTTTTCACCTGAGACTGTTTTAAGATTCCATTTACGTAATTGTTTTTATATATATTTCAACCTTGAATTACTAAAGCTGAGATTACCCTGCAAAACTCTTCCTACTCAACTAATAACTTGTGTGTTGGTACAGATACATGGGAATCCAGATTCTGCGAGAGCGAGGCATTTCGGGCTACTAGGGGCACCGTCAGTTCGCATCCCCGAATAATTCGGCCTCGGCCACGGCCACGCTTGCATTTGTTCTTTCAAATTTTCCTTTTCGTCGGTTTCCTGCATGAACGTGCGTATTTATTTTCAATTGGGGTTGTTAAATACGGATCCTTCAAGCATGTGCTGGGTACTCCTTCGTCCAACGCTGTCAGACTATTATGACAGTTACAATTTTTGACAAACCTAACGCGAGTTGTTCTTTGTGGCGAACTGTGTTGTTCATTCTATAATAAAGAGGGGGCTGCCTAGCCATGTGGCGGTTAAGCCTGAATTTCGATTTGGAAAATGGTGATATCATTACTCAAAATCAATGATTTAAAACTCAGAAAAACTATCTTAGCTTGAACAATAAATCGGTAAAACTCAGCAGCAACTCTAATGATTAAGTAAAACAAATTGGCTATATTCTTTTAGGGTAAATAAATATTATAAACCATTTAACAATACTCTTCAAATATATCTTTTGCACTATAACAAATGTTTTTAAGATGATTTAAGGTGTTGATGGGAAAAAAAGGCACCCTAATGCACAATGCCCTTAAAGAAGAAGCATGATTTTACAAGGCTTTGGCTTAGGGCACTTACTTATGGGCATGACTAGTTGGGGAATAATCTCAGGTGGAAGACAAACATGATAATTTTAGCTAAACTTAAGAAGTGAAGTGGAAATATTAAAGATGAAATATGCATTCATTAATTTAGAGCAACAAAGATTAAAACTTCATTACATAAATCCAAAATGAATAAACATCAAGGTAGAGATAGATGTAGACTTCTGGTTCTGCATTTTGACTAGATGGCCTAGGTCAGCCACTTAGTAGTGGATGTAGTGGTTTGAGGGAGAGTTTTTCAAGCCTCCACAAATTGACTTCAATGAGGTCTTGCTCAAGCCAATTTGAGGTAGCAACTTAGGCTACGGTGAGATAATGGGGTGTAAAAAGGGGTAGAAAGAAGAAAGGGTGTTGGGGAAGAGATGGGATGAAAAAAGAAACGAAGGTCTTGTGCTGATGGGTGGTTGCTCCTTAATGATGTTCTTGGTGCTTGATTTCCTCTTTCCTCTTCTTTATCCCTTCGTTTTAAGAAGAGGAAGGGGCCACGTGTCCTCCCATGTGGACACATTTTCCAAATGTTTTTAGTGATTTGAACTTCCTTTTATTTCCTTTGTATGTCCAATGATTTGGACATCCTTAATTTCAGTGATTTAGACTTTCTGGATTTCCTTAATTTCCTCCATATATATGGTGGGACTTTCGGGATTTTCTCCATATATCCAACATGTAAATCAAACATAAAACATAATTAATAAAAAATGAAAACATATCTTTATTTATTTATCTACATCTATATATATTATTATTATTATTTTAACTCAAAAAAGAAATTTCTACAGCTTAGCTGTGTGGCACGGAAAGGACAGAGGATTCTGGATCAGCAGGAGAAAGTCGTACATTTGGAGGTGGAGCTGCACAAGGACGGGTGATTGCGGTGCAGAATGGTAGCGTGCAGTGGAAGGTGGAGCATAGGCACAAAGAGCAGCGCAGAATAGCGAAACGGGTAGGAGTTGCAGCAACGCGGCGCAGGAGAGAGGTGTGCTGCAGCAATAGTGGCTGGAGCGTGCGTGGGAGGCAAACACTTGGGGGAAGAGGTAGGGTTACGCGGTGAGGGGGCAGATAATGACGCTGTTTGCCAAACTGCACGGGAAGGAGAGGCAGGAGAGGACGAGTGTAGGAAAGAAGGTGCGGCAGTCAGTGGAGGGTTTTACTGCAGTAGACGAGGGTTTCTTGCAACTCGGAGGTGGGGCTCGAGTTGAGGGTTTCTGTCTCAACGGTCCAGCGTTGGAGGAGAAAAGGTCGGTATTGGTGGTGGAAGGATGGGCGCCGTAGCTTCAAGTTCTGGGCATGGGTATGGCGCTGAAGGGGCGTGGCAGGTGGCAGGTGGCATTAGGCGACGACGGCCAGGGTTACAGGCCTAGCATCACTGCCAGGCCAACCACGATGGTCAGTCCTTGCAGCGCAATATCATCATGGAGGGTAGAAGATCCTTCAATAGAATGGATAAACACCAAGATCAATCAAAAAGCCCCATGCATTTCAAATCAGCAATTACAACAACAATTTCATCATGGAGGGTAGAAGATCCTTCAATAAAATGGATAAACACCGAGATCAATAAAAAGGCCTCATGCATTTCTAGAGAGCATCACAACCAAAAATCAAAAAATAGTCATGTGCAACATCATAAAGTTTATTTAAAATAGAGGGTATGCATATTTAGAAAAAGAAAAGAACACAATTTAGAGGTGCCATGTTAGCTCATCTTTTAAGGAGTCACGAGTGTTAAACATTGTCATCGTGCATTCATGGATATTTTCCCTCAAGCAAAAGTTGGCAAATGCTTTTGAGATGCATTCATAGGGAGAGTTTATGCACCTCAAACAAAAAGTTCGAGTGTTCTTCTTGAGCAAAATCTCCTAGGCAACCTCCACCCATAATGAAATCTCATGCAAGTAACTTTGAATGATGGGTCCTTCTATAATCATTACCCAACACTAATCCCACAGAATCCCAATTCACATGCGCACGAATCAACTTATAATATTTGTAAACAAACATTCCTTAAAAATATATATCATAGTTTTAATCTTCTTATAGTAAATGATACATTAGGAGGCCATAGAAAAGCCCCATTACTAGAGTTTTTCCTAAGTGAGCATTGCATGATAAGCTAACATCCAAGTAAAAAACCTCATCTTTGGTCGATAATGCAACCTCCAAATAAGGTCCCATCCATTTACTTTGACAAAGTATTGCTTATAAACACATGAGATCCACTTTCTATGATTTGTCAAAGCAAACTGCAAGGTATCTTCATTGGTTGAATTAGGGGAACTATTTCTTTTAAGGATGTTAAGAATTTTGGTAAATTGGCCATATCTATTATTATCATAATAGAATGATGAAATTCTCCACTATCCCCTATAAAACCAAACTTTTACATGTGCCCTTGGACCTTAGCGCAATAGGGTGATTGCATTAGAAAACACTTACCCAATCATTTTTTTGATAAGTTTGTCCTATCAGAAGACCTCCCACTAGAATATCTACTTCTTTAAATTTCCAATGTCCAAGTGACTGAAGGAAAGTCCATCCTCTTCTAATGGTTTTCCATATCTCCAAGGCTTTGACTAGGCAAGTCCTTGGATTAGGACAACACATTTGAAAACAATTGATCCAAGGTTTGCTTTCTTGGGACCAAACCTCTCAAGGAAGCTTAGCAACCAGAATGCTTGCTTACCTCTTGAAATCCCAAAGCCCACAACCACTTGCATAAATTGGGATAGCCATCTTATCTCAAGAAATTAAATGAAATCGGTGATACTCCTTCCCATTGGACCAAATGAAATTCCTTACAATCTTATTGGCTTGTGAGACAAATTGGGCTAGGAAAATTGAAAATTAATGCATTATAAATGGGAATGCTTGAGAGAATAGATTTAGCTAGAGTTAGCTTACCTCTCCAAGAGGCCAACTTCTTTTGCATCTTTCCCAACACTCCCTCCTAGTTATTAGCTTATTTTTGTCCATAGGATAGAGGCTACTCTAGATAGGTAGTTGGGAGGGAGGCTACTCATGATGCATTAATGTTTCCCCAAAGTTACATGGCACAACAAATGTTAAAAGAAGTATGAATTAGTTTAGATACATATTATATCTATATCTATAGTTTGTCAAAAGGATCTACATTCAAACATGACCAGGATTTGCATTTAAACATGATTATTGGACTACTACATTCAAACATGATCGTTAGGTAAGAAACAAGACTAATGTTTGAATCATATAGAACTTATGAATAATGAACAAGGGAATCTTACTTTCAAAGTAACTTCAACCTACTATATCTTCTTCTACCCTATCTCCATTTCCTAGCATTCCCTTTGTTGAATTTGTTCATGAGGATGTGATATTGAATACAAAGAACAATTTGGTCAAGAGAACACTAGGAAATCAAGATAGTGTAAAGGAAGTAATAACAGGTTGAAGTTACTTTAAAAGTAAGATTTCCTTGTTCCTCATTCATGAGTTCTATATGATTCAAACATTAGTCTTGTTCTCCACCTAATGGTCATATTTGAATATAGTAGTCTTGTTCTTTGCCCAATGGTTGTGTTTGAATGTTAATCTTGTTAACCAAATTATACATATATATATAATATGTATCTAGGAAAGTGGTTTCGAATGACGTTTAATTGTAGGAAGTTATGAATTTAAATTTGAATTTTTACTATTTTTTTTTAATCTTAGTAATAGTAAAAGAACCTTTCAAATAGTTGTAGAAACCATATTACATAATATTGTTTAAACATAATGCATCAAGGGTTCAAAGTTGCATATGAAGACATTGAATAATACAATAAAGGAAAAGGTAAAAATTAACAATGTAATTAATGAATGAAGAAGAGAAAAAATATTTTTTATAAAAAGAACAACATAGTATTATGTTTTATAATAGAAAAATACATGTCTATGAAGAAAACAAAAGACATAGATGATTTATTTTTCTTCTAACTCAACAAAACATCTATCTTTTGTAAGCCTAAATTGAAGTTTTTGTTACTAAATTTTTCTTGTATCATTACAAAGAAAAATGTGGATGATTCTTCAAAGAATCTATGGAACTCATTCTTGATAGCACAACAAAATTTAGACCTATTATAATAATGTTGTCCTTGTCATGTTATTTGACACCCCATTTTTCCCTTGAATAGGTTCAAAATCAGGATAGAACTCAAGAGGAATACACTTTAATATTCACAAAGCCTAAAATGCATACTAACAAATAACTTATTAATGTTACCATTATAACCTAAGCAATGTACATAAAAACTAGCCTTTATAATAAATATGAGGGGTCTCAAGATCAACATAGTTCCATACCTATGTGAGGCTTAAACCCCATCATCTCTAGAGTACTTTGAAAGACTCTAGGCATCTCCCAACTTGAGATGGATTTTCATAGGATTCCATCTACTGAACCCTCAATGTTAACAACATTTCATGTCTCTTTTGGTCAAGCCAGTTCTTATTCTTTGGAATTTTTTTGTAGGTACACTATACAAGTGATTTCCAATCCATTACTAAATTAGCGATGGTGTGAGATCAATCTCTTGCTTCCAATAGAAGTCTATGATCAAGTGTTCCTGGGACCTCAAATGCTCCAACGCTCCCAATTATCATCAAAATCTGGACAATGTTTCTAGTGGACCAAAAATGTCTCTTTCATATTAGAACCATGACAAGAGGTCCTGAAGTTTTTAATGTAGTTGATGAGTGGCAAGGTACCCCTACACTCAACCATATGAATACGAGCATTACACACGCGATCTGGTTGAACTCCAAGGACTAAGTGCTTATGTGCCTTATGGAACACTTAAGGTTAATCAATCGTTGTCTTCCCAGACTTACTTGTATTGTCACAATTGTATGGTTAAGTAAGTCTGAAGTATATGATTTTTATAACTTTTATCTTTTTATCACCTATGCAAAGAGAGGAAAGGGTGAAGAGACCAAGTAACTAACTTTCACTAACTAAGCTTTAATCGTCCTAGCATTAGTATCTGTTCCCACTTGTTGTACACACCCTGAACCAGTGCAATGCTACTGGGATTACCAAACGCTATTCGTTGCTAGGTTGCCAAGCATAGCACACGTGCTCGGAGTAGTCGTATTGAATGCACTTAACTAGGAGAGTTGAGGGCTAAGAGAGATTAATTATCTAAGAAAGAAATTAAGCATTTAACATTAATTAATTCCTATTTAGCTTAGTCCACATGCTACAAGGTTTATCAGAAAGTTCTTCTTTATTTCCATACACAAATGTGTGCTCAGGTACAATTTGCTCGAATAAAGATTCGTTCACTTTGAGACTCCTACTGCGGGCACATGGAAATTATTCTATCTCTGGAATGGTAAAACTACCAGAGTTTAGCTAAGGGTCTAGATCTAGATGAGGAAACAAGGGAAACCGGCCTCTTATTTATAGACAAGGCGACGGGCTGTGATATCACGTATTGTAGGGGCCGACGCAATATTGCAGCCCATGCGATATCATGTCCCATCATACCCCCATGACTGAATGAAAACTCGTCCTCGAGTTCCTTACAAAATATTGGGAAGGTATGGGATTATTGACTCGAATGACACTAATGGTAGATGGGGTGACATGTGAACGGATCATCTTTACAAAACATGACAAAATTTAGTGTTCACAACAACAAGAGTAAACACTATACACATTTGACATCTAGCCTTATTTGGCAGCTGGGATAGAAGAGAGAAGAGAGAGAGAAAAGAAGAAGTCTGCTGCTACCAACACCAAGATTGTGCCTTTCATTGTTCATCCATAAGCGTGCCATCAATCTCATTCCTTGCATAATCGTTTCAGCACCAGTCCATTCCAAGTGTTTCCTCCAGGTCCAATCCATTGGTGTATGATTGCCATCTGCACACACAACACAATCTTATATTAGCAAGGGTAAATGAATCATAATGCAATTGATACTTTGCTTCGGTGTAAGGTCCAATGGCTGAGTTGTGGTATGGTTGATACAGATCTAGAGATATAATACTGGTGACTACCTAAGGTGTAGGGGTTAAGAGAAAAATCAAAAAAATTGGACCAAGGACCCCCATGAATGAGAGCAAACCTCTGGTAGCGATAGAATGGAAAAAGAGAAGGAATAAGAAAGATGAAGAAAAAGAGACAACAACAACGCCGATAAAATGGATGTCAAAGATGGAAATGAACAAAATAATTGGTGATTGCATAAATGTTTAAGGGAAAGAAATTAACAGATGCACCAAATAGGAATGCTAGTGGGTCCTCCCCAAAGCAGGCTCATACCCTTAATGCCTTGACAATCCCACATTCAAAGAGTCCGTAGGCTCTAGAAATGTCATTTGGAAGTAAGAGTTAAAGTCTTAACTGCAAGAGTTTATTGAAAAGAAAACAATGCATCAACCAAAATATAGACTACTGATACAACCAGCAATGAGGTGATAAATGGGGAAAGAAGGATGAAAAAATAGAATGAAATGGAATCTCAAGAATAAGGTGGTGTACAGCCCCTTGTGTATTAATGGTTAATGTGACTTAGTAGATCCCATTCCAAATCTGGCCTCAAAAAAATCACATTCAGTGACTTCGCATTAATACATTTGGCCCATCCATCCACTTGAAGTAACAAAGATGCCTTCACCATAGAGCCACCACCATTCCGACGAAATGAAAGAGGAGAAAGTAGGAAGCGAGAAGGGCCTTAGTTAGAGGGAACATGTTTATTTTAGTTCCATAACCAGTGCTTGTAGCCCAAATGATTATTTTTTCTAAGGGGTGTCCTTTGAATTCTCACTTTCCCTTTTTTTTTGTGTTTGCGTGAGAACCACACCATGCAAAGACTTATTATTTTTATTTGCTTAGCTTCCCGATGATGCGGCAACGTCGAAATGGTAAGAAAACTCAAGAAAAAAACATTCAAGCACGTAAGAGAATGGCCAGCACAAGTGCATCAAATCCCTTTGAAGTCACACCCTTTTCAATCCTTGATTCCTTCCTTAGTTTGAGAAATGCTCAGTCATCAATTCGTTGATAGTTCTTATTATTGAGAAAGGAGACTGTACAGTTCCAAGCCAAGAGAGACCATAGAAATTTATGGATGTATGGATGAAGTGGACTCATTGCTTGCTATATTAAAAGAACCATACCTTAGTATCAACATCATAACTTAAAGGTAAAAACCAAACATTAGAAATCAATGGAATACAGTTCATACCACCATCACAACACTTATTAGGTGAGGAATCAAACAAAATAATCAAACACACAAAGAAATGAAAAAGTATAAACAATGTTGTAAAACAAAAATAAGAAAAGTTAAAGAAATTTGTAAAACAAAAATGTGTAAAATAAAAATTTAAAAAGAAACTGAGGGCCTCAAATGATTAGCATGGGTGGCCATCTCCCCCATGATTGAATTGGAAGAGAGAGATTTGAAATAATGAGTGAGGTTGTCCGCTCTCAGAGGTATTATGTGCACCAGCTGTTCTAAGTTCATGGAAGGGTTTGGTTTTTTATATGTTGACAAATAATCTCTTGTCGGAGCTTTTGGGTTTGTATATGGTCATGGCTCCTGAGGGAAAGGTTGTGTGGATGATGTAAGGTCCTTCCCACAATGTTTGAAATTTCGTGT
This sequence comes from Gnetum montanum, assembly GCA_015680685.1. Taxonomy (NCBI): domain Eukaryota; kingdom Viridiplantae; phylum Streptophyta; class Gnetopsida; order Gnetales; family Gnetaceae; genus Gnetum; species Gnetum montanum. The sequence goes on along the minus strand of MNCI01003660.1, from coordinate 1,175,485 downwards.
GTTGGGGCACATGTGTGGGGTTCTAGTAAAAGACCTTATCTTCTGGTTGGTACTTAACCTTTCAAATTTTTAAGTCATGATGTTGTTTGTTATGTGCCTTGTGCAACTCATTTGATGACAGGGCAACCAATTGGTTTTCTTCTAGCATGTTTAGAGTTGCCAATCTTTGTTTTTGTGCTAGATCAAGGTCAATGTGGAGGTCACATGCCATGGATAGTGTACAGAGCTCAGTTTGAATTGGAAGCTTTGGGAGTTTTTTGTACACTAACTCATAGGAAGAGTAGCCTGTAGGGAGTTTCCAAGTGGAGCGGTATGCCCAGAGAGCATCGTTTATTTTAGTGCTCCAATCTCGCCTATATTTGCTAATTGTCCTTGTTAATATTCTAGTAATCTCCCGATTAGTGACCTCGGCTTGGCCATTAGCTTGGAGGTGATAAGGTGTAGTTAATTTATGTTCAACCCTTGAGCATTGCATCAATTTTCGAAAGGTTGCACCCGTAAAGTGTGTTCCATTATCTGAGATAAGTGCATTCCATTATCTGAGATTGTTGTTGTACAAATCGTGCAGTTTTAGATGATGTGCAGTCTATTACAATAGCTGCTTCAGCCCATTTTGTTAGATAGTCAACAACAACAATGATATAAGCTTCTTCATTGGACATTGGTGTAATGGGCCTCATAAAGTCTATTCCCCAAATGTTGAAGGGTTCCAAAGGTTGAATCCATTGTTGTGGATCCTCCATTCTAGCAGTCGTTCCTCCATCATGTTGACAATGCTCACAGGATTGGACAAAATGATGGGTGTCCTGAAATAGTGTTGGCCAGTAATATCCTACAAGTAGGACCTTAATAGCTATTCGTCTTCTTGCATGGTGACCCCCACAAGGGCCCTCATGAGCATCCCGGAGAACTCTTAGTTGGTCCATATTAGGAACACACCATTAAACCAAGCCATCAGGACAAACTTTGTAAAGTTGTCCTTTGATCTCCATGAAGTACTTGGTTCTATGAAGAAACTATTCTTTCTTCCTAAATTCTAACCCCTATGGTATTTGTTGGGAAAGGAGATAGGTGAGAATGCTACTGTACCAATTCGTTCCCATGGGTTGGTTATTTACTACATCGACAAAGAGGGCCTCATCAAGAAAATGATCAGATATGGCGTATTCATCCTCTTTGCTATTCCAGTGCAACCGAGATAAATGATCTACAACTACGTTCTCGGTGCCTTTTTGATCTATCATCGTTAGATCGAACTCTTGTAGGATTACTAGCCAACGTATGATACAAGGGCTAACCGTTGGCTTATTCATGAGGAACCTAATTGCACTATGCTTCGTATGAATGTACACTTTGTAGCCTAACACATAGTTCCTAAACTTGTCCAGTGCAAACACTACAACCATTAATTCTTTTTTTGTAGTTGTATAGTTAAGTTGTGCACCATCGATACTCTTACTTGCATAGTGGATGTAATAAGGGCATTTTTTTTCATTGAACTATGTTAGTATGGCTCCTAAGGCATAATTGAATGTGTCAGTCATTATATGGAACGGTATGGACCAGTCAGGGGCTTGTAGAATGGGAGTTTCTACAAGCCTTTGTTTTAGAGTTTGGAATGCTCGTTCACATTCCCTAGTCCATTCAAATGGTGCATCCTTCTTCGTTAGTTCTACCAATGGTTTGGAAATCTTGGAGAAGTTCTCAATGAATCTCCGATAATAGCCAGTGTGTCCAAGGAATGACTGAATGTCTTTTACAGTTTCTGGTTATCGGGTGATTTCTTGGATAACCCTAAATTTCTCTAGGTCTACCTCTATTCCTAAATGTGAAATTTTATGCCCAAGTACTACACCCTCTTGGACCATCAAATGGTTTTTCTGCTAGTTGAGCCTTAAGTTGGTTTCTACACATCGTTTTAGTACTTGCTCTAATCGGTCCAGGGCTTGATCAAAGCTTGTCCCATAAGTGGAGAAGTCATCCATGAAGACTTCTACTCTGTTTGCAATCTACTATTGGAATATGCTCAGAACTAAACATTGAAATGTGGTAGGAGCATTGCACAAGCCAAATGGCATTTGTTTATATGCAAACATTTCCTAAGGACTGGTGAACGTTGTTTTGGCTTGATCTTCTGGTGCTATCCATATTTGATTATATCCACTATACCCATCGAGAAAACTATAATAGCAATGCACTACTATAGTGTCCAAGACTTGGTTAACGAATGGCAATAGCAAATGATCCTTGAATGTTGCCATGTTTAGCAGCCTAAAATCTATACACAACCTCCATTTTCCTTCCTTCTTAGGTACGATCACCAGAGGGCTAACCCATTCACTATCAGCAATGGGATATATGAACCCAGCCTTAAGAAGCTGTTCTATCTCTTCTTTTACTATTTGTTCCAATTTTGGGTTCAATCACCTTTGTGGTTGTTTTTGAGGTTTCATGGAGGGGTCCATGTAAATCCTATGCTGGCATATCCTAGGGTCTATTCCAGTTAACTCGGGGTATGACCAGGAAAAGGCTTTTAACCACTTGTTTTTCACTTTTAGCAGTCTTTCTTTTTGTTTGGGGACAAGTTTTGCGTTGATGATTACCAGTTTTTCATTTTTAAGGGTCATATACGCCAAATAGTGGGCAATAGTTTCAAATCAAGGGGCTCTTGTTTAAATTTCTTAGGAATTTCCAACTTCCCCTAGTTGATGTTTTCGAGGCTAAGGTTTGGAAGTTGGTAACAAACTTGCTTCAATGTGTCTATGCTTCCAATATAAGCACTAGTTATTCCCTCAGTTAATTTCATGCATGTTATCGAATTACTCTCTTGATCATCCATTAACCACAAGGTGTCCTCTTGTCGTGTGACTGTTGCATACAGGCACCTTTGTATATTAATTTCTTGTGCACACCAATCGCATGCAGGCAATGCTAAACTTCGCATAACCCATGATTTCCTGCATGCAATGGCACCTTGTGTCACTATATGCAATGCATGGAATTTTCTTCTTCTTGATCTTTCCAAAAGGGTTCTTCTTAGATATTTCCAGGGAAAGATTATGGATTCCTAGGCATGCATCTATAGTGATCAACCATGCTCTTCCCATTATAATTGGGAAGTCCCCCTTACCATTGTTTACTTGTATCACTAGGAAATCAGCTGGATATGACCAACCACTCATAGTAGTAACGATGTCCTCCATCAGTCCCAAAGGAACAGTGATGGACTAGTTGGCCAGATCTAGTTGAATATTACTCTTCCTTAGTGGAGGTAGGTTCTAGGCTTTGTACACCTTTTGTGATATTAAGTTGACTCTGGAACCTGAGTCCAGAAGAGCTTTACATGGTTCATTCCCAGCGACTTGGAGGTAGATTAGAGGACTTCCAGGATCAGAGAATTTCCTGGGAAGGTGGCCCAGCTTGATCCAGTAAGTGACAGTATGTGTTAACATAACCATGTGCATTGAGCTTTGTTTTTGGTTTGAAGGGGGTCCCAAAACTTTATTTGGTACGGAGGTGTTTAGATATTCAACCGCTTATGATGGTGAGGGCTTAGTTGGATTGTTGGTTCTAAAGAAAGGTCTTTTCAGTATAAGATTGTCAGAACCAACTATGGTTTGAGGATTCGAAGCCCTTGTGACATTGGGTTGTTGTGGTTGAGTGGGGAATACCCCTTGCATTGTTGGAGTGGGTGGTAGTGGAGCTATTGGTATAAGAGTCGCGGGTAGATTTGGAGGATGGTATGTGTGTGGTGTGTCTCTCCCAGGAGAAGGAGTCCTATAGTACTCCCAAGCTTGGTAGTGACATTGTGGGGTCACGTGACCAATAGAGTCACTTGGAGAGATTGGCTGCTACATGTAATAGCCATATGGATTCGGTTGTCGGTAAGGGTATTGCTGCCTTGGTAGTGGCATCCCCCATGACTGTGGGTATTGCCATTGTTGGTGTTGTTCAATAGGTTGTGGTGGAGTTCCACTTGGATAATACATTAACGGTTGGTGGAATTTCGTTGGGTTACCTTGGGGATAAGGTAACTGATGGGGTGCTTGGTATTTGTTAAGTCGTGGGTTAAGTGCATACACCCTAGACTCTTGTAGATGTGAGATTATTAGGCAACATCCCTTAGATGGTCATACTGACATATCTCACATCCACTATCATCATCCATATCTGAATCCACAACATCTTTAGTGATAGTCATTTTACCCTTACCTTTGTTACATGCATGGTTCGAATCCCTCTACTTTTTCTTATCATGGTCACTACTTCACTCCTTAGACTCCTCTACGATTTTTAAAACAGTTTCAAATCTACTATCTAAGGAGTCCCACATTTGATCTAACTTAGTTGACACTTCTATTTTTAATTTTTGAAGCGACAAGGTTTTCCTACTCACCAACTCTTTGAGTGGTGACTCATCCTCCTCCTCAGAATTTCACTCCCCTCTTTCAGAGGGAAGGATTGTGGTTATAATCTTCCATGCTTTCTCTCTTATGTAGCTCTCCTTCTTCCTTAGCTACTTACTCCAACAATCTATGAACCTCATGGGACCTAATCTTTGATAATCTCCCTTGGGCATATGTCCCAAGGATTCTCTTGGTTTCATGTCTTAGACCATCTACGAGATGGCGTAGTTGATCCCATTGTGTGTAACCATGGCCTAGGCAACGATGTAGCAATGCATAATATCAGCCCATGGCAGTATCCAAGGGTTTGTGATTACCTTGTTTCCATCCTTGGATTTGCTTCTGCAAGTTGGACACTCACGAGTACATTTGATATTTATCGTTAAACAATTCTAGCATCGTACTCCACCTTTGAATGGATTCTGATTCTAAGGACCGGTACTAGCTTTCTGCTTCTTTTATGAGTGTACTTGGGAACAACTTTAATTTTTGCCACTCATTTTCAATGTTTTGCAAGGCATAGGCATCGTGAAATTCCTGTAAGTGGTTCTACGGATTGGCGTTGTATCCCCCCTCAAATTATGGGATATTATTCATGTCTAGTCTCTTGATTCGGCTATCTTTTTGGTGCCTTGTAGGTATTCTAACAGCCTCCGTAATGTCTAACATGCTTCGGGTTGCAAGTAGGGGCTTATCATGGTCATTTCTCTCATGGTGTCTATGATGCCTATGTGGTTCCCTACTTTCCCTTCTTCCATGTTGTGATTCCCTAGAATGCCCTCGTCCTTGCTTTCGACTCTCTCATTGAGATTTCTCATTTTTCTTACCCTTATCCTCATGGTGAGGTTCCTTATGATTGCATCCTGATGTTGAAGAAGAGGGTGAATGTGATGATGAAGGGGAAGAGGAAGGAGAACCATTGCCATGACAATGTTCCCTACCTTCTCTTCGGTGGTCCCGGCTCCGATCATGGTGACGATCAGAATGCTCACCCTTATCATGTGCTCGTGTTCCCTCGTTGAACACTTGGTGTTCTTGGGGATCAGAACCAAGATTGTGAATCGTGGAGCATAGGTTCTGATACACCACCTCCTGACCATCGTTAGGAGGGGGAACATCATTTTGTGGAGAACCTATGAAAATAGGTTCATCACCCTCAATTTCGTTTAAGATGGGTGAAGCATTACGGGGGCCTTTGTCCTTCAATGATGTGTGATAACTCTCCTATCGCGAGTCCCATTAACGTTGCACTTCTGTGGGATGGTAGTCCCTTATGTTGTAATTCCATGCAACGTACTCAATGTATAATTGTGACATGCCTATTTGTGCAAGGGCACGAAGGAGCATGTTGGGGGCTACTCTGTCTGAAGGAAACACTATGTTACCCTCCAAGTCTCTCCAATGCAGTTGTTCATCTTGATAGAAGACAAAAGTAAAGTCAGGTATATATTCATCATGATGAATATATACCACACTGAATTGTTGAGGAACTGGTGGATTTTGGTTATGTGTGTTGTTCCACTGACTGTCTCTAGTGTTGGTCCTAGGTGCTGAAGTGCTTTTGTGTGGAGAAGAAGACATGTTAGTCTTGTTTGATGTGTTGTTTACCGCTATGTTATTTTTCTCTTGATTAACCCTAAGGGTTCGTTTTAGCTCCCAACGATGTAAATGATTTCCCATGTTCTACATAGTGCACAAACAACTAAGTCCTCGACAACGACGCCAATGATGAGTGGCGAGGTACCCCTACACTCAACCATACGAATACGAGCGTTACATGCATGATCCGGTCAAACTCCAAGGACTAAGTGCTTATGCGCCTTATGGAACACTTAAGGTTAATCAATCGTTGTCTTCCCAGACTTACTTGTATTGTCACAGTTGTATGGTTA
>MNCI01003660.1:1140566-1169075 GCA_015680685.1 Gnetum montanum | reverse complement strand
TAATTAATTCCTATTTAGCTTAGTCCACATGCTACAAGGTTTATCAGAAAGTTTGCCTTTATTTCCATACACAAATGTGTGCTCAGGTACAATTTGCTCGAATAAAGATCCGTTCACTTTGAGACTCCTACTGCGGGCACATGGAAATTATTCTATCTATGGAATGGTAAAACTGCCAAAGTTTAGCTAAGGGTCTAGATCTAGATGAGGAAACAAGGGAAAGTAGCCTCTTATTTATAGACAAGGCGACGGGCTGCGATATCGCGTATGCGATATCGCAGGGGCCGACGCGATATCGCAGCCCATGTAATATCGTGTCCCATTAGTAGTCTACTCTTTTTCCTTACATTGAATGAATACTAGGCTTCTTTTAGATTGAAATATTCTTTTTGAATAAGAAAACTTATTAGGTAGGGGCTTTAGCATGTTGACATGAAAAACTAGATGGACTTGGTCTATATTGATAGATAGCTGAGGCTTGTATGTTATGAGGTTAATCTTATTAATGATCTTGAAGGGACCATCATACTACTATATTAGTTTAGAGGTGGTACCCTATTTTGGTTTCAATTAGTGAGGATCCAATTTTAAGAGGATCCATTTATAATGCTAAATTCATGGGGTTGGCACTTACAATTTGCATAATTTTTTCATATGTTGCATAGTCCTCACCATGTTGTCCCTTGCTACCTTAATATTTTTTGACCATACCCTCAAAAATTTATCCGTTAAAGGGTGATGACCCTACAAGGTTGGAAAACCCATGAGGGATAATGGATTGCCTTCCCATCATCAATTCTACTAGAGAAAACCTCATAGTTGAGGACTTTTGAATGTTATAGCTTAGCTGGACAATTCCCAATAGGATAGATAAATTCTTTTAATCATTATGAACATAATAATGGAGGTACTCCTTAAGGACATGATTCATGCACTTTTTTTTTATCTGTTTGCAAATGAAAACTAGTAGATATTCCATCATGTTAAACAAGGCCTACAAAAAAGCACATGTAAACCTATGGTTTTGATTTGATACAATGATCATTAGTAACTTAAAAATATCATACCATTCTATCAAGGAAATATGTGACTATGTCCTCTGTTAAACACTAGGCCCAACAAGGAATGAATATTACAAATTTAGAACATTTATCCACCACTACAATAATGGTACTCAATTCTTGCACCATTAGTAGGCCTATAATAAAGTCCATGAATACTATACCCCATAGGTTTGGTAGAATTTCAAGTAGAAGAAAAAGTTTGCTAGGATGTTTAGTAGACCCCTTTTCCTATTAATACACCAACACTTATGTACATATGAAATTACATCCTGATATATCTTAGAAAAAAAAAGGTTCCCTCGATCAATTGTAGAGTTCTCTGATGACTGGGTGCCTAGCCCATGATGTATTATGGCACTCTCAATGATCTCTTTGTGAAGACTATCCCAATTTGGAATAAAAATCAAATTATCCTAGAACTAGAGTAGTTCATTCCTTATCATAAAATAAGATGCTAAACCAACCATTAACTTTATTAGGTAAATGACCTATGGATTCCATTTCAATTCATCTTGAATTTTAGCTAGTAGTACCTCATCACACTAAACATGAGAGGTTTGTAATCCATTATTAGAAAAGATCTAGGAGGTTGATTGAGATGGTGGCTCAACATATTCATCATAATGTTCTTCTTCCTAGGATGGTAGATTAATTGTAGGTCAAATTTAGAGAGTAAGACCAACCATCGAGCCTACTGGGTTTAAGCTTTGTTTGATTAAGTAGGTAACTAATAGGCAAATTATCTATCTTTACAAGGACTCAACTTCTTAACAAGTAGTGTCTTCATAATCTTAGGTAGGGAATACAAGCCTCTTCAAAGATAAGGAAAGTTTTTTTATTAACTAGACAAGGTTAAGGATGTTTAAAGATTTTTCCAAAAGTGTAATAATTACCACATTAGACAAAGAGACAAGAGATCCCTAAGAGGACCTTATAGAAAAAGGGGATGATGATGACATCATCCCAGAAGAACTAAAGGCCTACAAAGAAGAGTGGGCTAGTATTCTATCAAGGGTTCTAAGTGTAGCCTTTAACATATTAGACACAGTCAACATTAGCTTGGAGGAGATAAAGCAACATATATTAGAGATTTATAGAGAGACACAAGGTAAGCATCAAAACCTTAGACTATAATTTTATCTTATTTTATTTGGTTAATAGAATAAAATAAAAATAATGTATTCATCTTGATTTTTGTGTATAGACCTTGGGGAAAGTACCCAAAAATCAGTGGAAGAGACTACTTTAATGCAAATCAATGAACATAAGGAGGAGGAGACTACTAGATGCAAATAAGGTTCTTGAGCTTTTTCTTTTTATATTGTTTTCTACATCATTTATGTCTAATGAAGAGAAATGTTTATAAAACATTAAGTATGTTTGAAATTTTGATAATAAGATGTCACATAAAAAGTTATTTATGAAAATAAAATTTTTGGATCAATTTTAGTTAACCATATTTGTGTAATCGATAATTAAGAAATTTAACATGATGTCATTAACTAATTAAATTTTTAACATTGCCCATTAATAACAAGTGATTAAGAAAAAATCAAAGAAAAAAGTAACATCAATTCACTAGTCATCATTATTTGATGATAGCAAATAGAAGAGAATAACTTAAAAGAAAATCTAATTGGCATTAGTAGATGTCCAGCACTTAAAAAGTGATAAATAGGAAGAAAATGAATTAGTAGCTTTATCCTTCTATTTAGTTGAGTATAACTCATTAGTTTGTTAGCTACAGGTAGGAAATTTTATGTGAGATGAAGGAAAAGAGTTAGTAGATGTTTAAGATGCAATGCATGGAAGTTTAGTATGAAGTGAAATAATGTCCAAACTAGATGCATATGTAGGTTAAGTAGGAGTGATATGATGGGAATGGATAGCATGAATGTGATAGGAAGGTGGAGAAGAATGACTTAATTTTGATGGTATAGTAGCATAGTTAGACCAACGAATCACATAATAATTCTAAGCCTATAGTGATGACTACTTGGGCTATTTGTAATCAGACCAATGAATAATGCAAGACTTATTAGATGGATACTTACAAGAATTATATTCAGGCTTGAAAGTTGAAATTATACCTTTAACTCCAAAGGGATTTTAAAATACTTTAAGCTAGTTCTTGTCTAGATTCATAATTGATGGATAACTTTCCACCACTATCTTATCCTTATCAATGATATACTGGATGTCATATTTTAAATTCCTAAAGTTATATGTGTCATGTGTAGTAGTCTCCTAGTACTAGTAGTAGTTCTAATAGTCATACCATATAGACACATTAGGGTCACCTTCTTGTCTTTGAGAAGGATATATAGCTATAAACTCTATATGATGGTAGTATGCTCTTGCTTGATAAGAGACTTGTTTCTTCCTAAGATGGTCATCCTTAAGAGGATTGCTCAAAAGTAGAGAGTACCTTATAAGTATCTTGATGTACTATTTTCTACTTTTTAAGGCCTACATTGTGAGTGAAAGAGGAAGTAGCTAAGGGAATATTATTTTATCCCTTAGAAACGAAAGAAACACATGCAATCTTGTTACCCTTGTTATGGATTTACATAAATTCCTTACCATTGTACTAAATGGATGCTTCTTCAATGCATTTAATGGCTAAGAACTCATCAATTAGAGAATGAAACTTAGGATAAATCATCCTTTTCTAAATATAGTCAATGAGGCTTCAAAGATGTATTGTAGATGACATTCCTCTAAATGATATGGTAGTTCTGTTGATGTCATTGTTTACTAAGAAATGAATTTATCAATAGGCTCATTTGAAGTTTGTTTAATGATAATGAAAGAAATCATGCTTGTACTTTGTTGCAACCAAAAACCTCAATTGCTAGAACGAAAAGAAAACCAAGGATCCCCGGTGCAAGTAGTTCCCCAACCTCGAATCCTCAGGTCCTTCATGATAAAAATGGGATTCGAGGCATCCTAGCCAGTTGATCAAATCAACCAAGGACTTAGGAGATGTAAAACATGGAAATATCAACAAATTCAAATAATTCACAAATAGTAAATTTAATTTTATTGAAAAAAAAATTAATACTTTATTGAGAAAAGAATAAAGAATAAGTTAGAGAAATGTGTACAAATGGTGCCTCAATGAGCAAGAAAAGGGATTCACTTGTGCAAGAGTTCTAAGACTGTTAAAGCCAAGATGATCTACTTCATGATTTGGGTGCTAAGCCACTCTTGATGTTATTGAACCTTCCTTTGTTGTTGCAACCTTGGATTTGCCAAGTAGGTTGCTGTTGGGAGGGGGGTGATAAAGGTGGAATATTTGGATGCCAAGTTGCTCCACACTAGGTTTGGAATCCCATAGGTGCAGTGTTAACATCAAATATCCACCAAATCTTAAGGCCTCACTACTTCCACATTGGGGTTCAAGAGAATGCAAGTATGGGAACTCGCAAGAGCTCTTGAGTGTCTAAAAATGCCTCAAGTGTGGAATTATGTGTATGCAAATTGCTTTTGAGTGTTGAACCTTGTTGAAAATTGTTGAAGCTCATAAAAAATGTGGAACTAAGATTGCTTGTATGCCCAAACAATTACTAAACTTTGTCAAAAATTTGGAACCTTACGAACGTAGAATATTGTCAAAAATGCTGAATTGTGAGAAAAATTGCTAGAACCATTTGTTTTAAAATTATTGAACCTGTAAATGGTTTTGGAGTTTGGATTTTATATGGTTTTTGGGCCATGAATGGGGCTCCAAATTAACTATGATTGGGTTGCAAAATGATTGCAAATTTGATGTAATTTTGCTACAAATTGGCTGTGAAATGGGTGCTCAAAGCTGGGGGATTACTAAACATAGTAAGAGCTTCCTCCCATGGTCATTATATGTACTAAAAATAGTAACCAAGGCACACCTTCAACATTGGAGATGAATCTTCCATGCTGAGCTCTCCACCATGCTTGTTGAAGTGGCTAGTCAACATTGAAGTGCATGAAAGCATGAGTTAATGAATTTTACTTCTTGTGGCTTTAACATTAGGGGATTGAATTTTCCATGCTTGGCATTGGGGGTGGGGGGTGGGGGCGGCGGGGTATGCGCGATGGCATGGGGGAGGAACTTTCCAAGATGGGTGAAAACTTTCCAAGCTTGGGGAAAAGTTTCCAAGCTGGGAGGAAGCATTCACATTGGGGGGAAACTTTCTAGGTTGAGGGGGAAAATTTTCCAAGTAGGGGAAAAACTTTCCATGTTGGGGGAAACTTTCACATTGGGGGAAAACTTTCTAGGATGAGTGGGGGGTAGGGGGGGGGGGGGAAGAAGTTTGCAAGTTGGGGGAAATTTTTAAAATAGTGCATTTGGTCTCCCTGTTAAAGTGGGGAACGTATCCAAACTCCCCATCCTTCCATAATGGGGGTAGGTGAGATCTACTCCTTGCAGGTGTTTCCAATGTAGAAAAATGCATATTCCCCATCAAACCCATCAAATTACATTTTTTTGGCATTCCAAAAGGCATTTTAACTCCACACCCCCCCACATGCCCAAATATAGATACTAGATGACTTTCTTCACTTGGGAATGATGCTTTGGCCACTTCCGAGGCATTTTTAGTCCCAAATGTATGAAGTATGTGAAAGTGCTCATTGTGGGCTACAGTTTTCACATTTAAAATGAATTTTTGCCTTGGGTTTCATGGGATGAAAGCTACATGATGGAGATTGGTTATAACATGCAAAATTTTGTGGTGTTTCAGTGGCCCCTCTTTGTTGGTGCCTAGAGGATTGACCTAAGAGGCATTGAAAAAGAATACAAAACAACATTGTATATTATAACACTAACATGCATATACGACACATTAGAGTTAGGTTATCCAGGTCACCAATGTTACTAGTTTAAGGCTGTGGTATGCCATGGTACTAGTTTAAGGCCTTGGTAGGCCGTGTTACTAGTTTAAGGTTGTAGTGGACTATTGAAAGTAGGCTTGCTTGTTGAAAACTTGTTAGCTACATGTAGTATGTATTTAGATAGGAATGATTGACCAACTCATTTTCATCTGTGTGGATTATTCTAAATGCACCATTCCCAGAGGCTTTGGTGACAAGAAAGGACCCTTCCCAGTTGGTTGAGAATTTGTCCTCATGCTTACGAATGGCCTAGAGGGCTAGGTCCCCCTCCTTAATCTTGCACATGGTCAAGTTATGATGATGTTGTCACTTTTTCCTCTCTTGATAGTGCTCGATGTGAGCAAGTGCCTGCATACACTGGTCCTCCATAGAATCTAGTGCTGCTGTCCTTAACTCCTTACTTTGCTTATCATTGATGAAGTTAGTCAAGGCTACTCAGAGTGATGGCACCTACAATTCAAGAGGTAAAACAACTTTATCAGGTCATATCAATTGTTGTGCAATAGGTTGTTCTATATGTCCATAGTGCATGGACAAGTCACTCATGCCACTTTCACTTGTTGTTGTTGAACACCTTCTTGAGTAAGTTGATGATGGCCTTGTTGCTTGCTTCTGCTTGTCTATTGGCTTGAGGGTAGTAAGGTGATGAGAAAGAATGCTTAATGCCTTGGTTGTGATAAAAATTCTTGGTTTCTTTGCTGTTGAATTATGGTTTATTATCCATAACTATGGTCATGAGTACATGAAAATGAGCTACAATGTTGTCTAGGATAAATTTGTAAACTTGTTTAGACATGGTCTTCCATAGGGGAATAGAATTAAACACTTGGTAAAGTATTCGGTTATAGTGATGATGAAGCTATGCCCTACAATAGAATTAGGTATTATAGATCCAATGATATCCAACCCCCATCATTGAAATGACCATGTTATCTAGGTTGTATGTAACTTAGTTGGCGATACATGTATTAGGTTGCTATATCGTTGGCATGTGTCACATCACTTAACCTTTTGCATATAGTCATTTTCTATATGGGGCCAATAGTAGCTTAATTGCCTAATCGTAGTGGCCATGGCTCTATGTCCTATATGTCATCCATAAACACCCTTGTGAACCTCCTCTAGGACCTTTTTAGCTTCGGTGTTACCTAAGCATTCTAGAAGTATGCCATCATAGGATTGTTGACATAATGTGTTATCACCGATGATGATATATTGCTTCAATTGCTTATGTATGTTATTCTTTTGAGAAGTAGTTAGGCCTTGTGAGGATTCACCATGCATAAGATAAAATTTGATATCGTCATACCACTCCATAGGAGGGGTAGTATGAATGATGGCCATAAATGTATCCTTAGTGTTTTGTCTGATGGAAGTAGTGCAATCCACAGTTAAGGTACACAACTTGCTAAACACATTTTGCATGACACTAAGGGCCAATGTTGCAATTGCATCAGCTATGACATTTTCGTTGCACGGTATGTGTTGGATATCAACATCTATGAATTGTTGAAATAGTTACTTTCCTAGGTCCTAGTAAGGTTGTAAATGCTTAGCCTTGCATGTATAGACTTCGGTTACTTAGTTAACTACAAGTTGTAAATTGCCTTTAATGGCTAGACATCTAATTCTCAAGTCACGAGCTACCATCATCACTTTGATCAAACCTTCATATTCTGCTATGTTGTTGGTACATGATGAGTCATGATTTTGTCAACCCTAATATTGAATACCCAATATCAAGGCTTTAATATCAAATACACGATATCAGGTCCCAAGAAATAATGTTAGATATCCAATATCATCTCTTCCGTGCTCGCCTATAAATACAACACTTGGATGCATAGTTGGGACATAGTTTTGTGGTTATATTTTAGATAATTTTTAATAGCCTTGTGATTTCAAGTTTTGTTAGTCCCATTGCATGCCCGCAATGTGATGTTTATGATTGTACAACATCCTTATTCAAGTGTTATGTACTTGGACATGTTACATGATCAGAAATAAAGATCAAGATTAGTTCCATCATTGCAATATCCACTTAGATTTATTATTGATTTAATTGTTTAATGTTTTCTTTACGTAATACTTCTATTTACTACTATTTACAATTCCTATTATTAAGTGGAATGATTATGACTAATCATGAGCATTGAAGTATAATTACTTGGTAACCCAGCAGTGTATTGTTTGGCAAGCCTAGTGATTTATGCTTGGCAATTCGAGTGGTAGTTATATGAAGTCCAAGGCATGTGTAGATGATTAGGAATGAATACTCATCGCATGTAGGCTAGTTTAGATTTTACATTCCATTATTTATTAGCTTAGTTAATTTATCTCTTTATTATCATTAGGAGTAGCATAGGATTAGGCAACATTAATCATATGCCTCACTTTGGACTAAACCATATGTGACAAAGCTACCACTAGTCCAAGTGGGAAGATAGCGAACTATGATCAAGGCATAATGATCTAGATGCACAACTAGTGCCATCCACGAAATTCAATTAGATCATGTGTGAACACTTGTGATTCGTATGGTTGGACGTAGGGGTACCTTGCCACTCATCATTGGTGCCATTGTCGAGGATGGTGCTAGTTATCTAGATTAGTTATATCATACACGATCACCATAAATGCATTAAAGATATATCTTTCAAAAAATATTAAATCACACACATCATAAACCAACAAAAATGTCTCTTTTACAAGGAAACAATAATGCACTATATAACAAAAAAATTCATTGGAGAACTAATGAGATATATGATGAAGAAAATTGGAGTGACCAAACTTATGTAGGGGTTTCTTATGTTCATGGCCATCCTAACAACAATCAAAGACTACATTCACCTAAGGCAGAAAACCTTGGAGGAGATGAAGTAAGTATTAAACCAGGGAAGACCTGAAGGCCTAGTACCTCCTTGAAATCTAGAAAGGATAAATCAAGGAACCTTGGGGAACACCATAGAAGTCATGGAAATCTTTCCAATTCCTCATCTTCCTCTCCTCCTTCAACATCCAGTTCTAACAAAGATGAACGTAGGTATGGAGGTAAGGCTCCACTAAAGGGTTAGAATTAAAATAAAAATCAAACTTGCAAGAAAAATTAAGGTCATTAACATGAACATAGGAAAAATCATGATAATTAACCAAATAGCAATTTTCATTACAACATGACCAATGACGATGAACCCATATTGGCCACTAAGAGCATGATGCAGATCATAGAGGTAGTTAAGATATCTCGTAGGCATTACAAAAAGAGTTGCCTACCAAAGATTGATATGAATAATATCCCTAAGTTTGTAGGAGGCTATGATTTAGATCTGCAACATCATTTACAGGCCTTTCATGATGCCTGTGCCTTTTCCAACATTGAAAGTGGATGGCAAAAGTTGAAGCTATTTCCTAGGACACTAATTGATAGAGCTGAAGTGTGGTATAGATCATTGAAACCAAATTTAATTTGACAATGGTCCACAATGCTGGAACTCTTCAATGAGAAATAGCAAACCTATGCGAGGGTGTCCAACTTGAGGAGACAGATCCAAGGATGGAGACAAGAACAATGTGAACCCTTGGACATGGCATTAGATAGATATTATTCTCTACTAAATAAGTGCCTAGGCCATGGTTTCTATGAGGAAAGGCAACTTTTCCACATCATAGATGGGATTTGTAATGAAACAAGGGAGACCCTTGGGATTTATGCCTCAAGCCAATTATATGAGCTATAAACCCCATCAAATTTAAGAGCTAATTGAGCATGTGGCCAAAGAAGGAGAGATATGCAAATGGGAGAATGTCAGGAAATATCAATCAGATCCAACTCTTCAAAAGAAGCAAGTTCACATTTATGATAAGGAGAAAGAAACCACTCTTGATAAGGTGATTTTGCACCAACTCTTGCCAATATAGAAGTCTATTGATGAATTTGAATTAAAGTTTCATAGCGTGTCAGAATGGCTATACAACAAAGTTACAACTTTGGTAGAAACTGTAGAGGAGAAGGTCATGAAAAACAAGTAGGCGATCATAATAAATAAAGGAGGTAAAACCAAGAAATAGCTAGGAACACTTTTTGGCAAGCAGGAAAAATGGTTGAAGAAAGTGAGGTGATAGACTTAACCACAGATGAAGATAATGGATGTGACATATGCATATATGACTATCCGAAGGGCCAATGCTTGATCTTGTTGCATCTACATGAGTATTGGGTAGGTGCATTAAATTCAAAGTTTGTATAGAAGCACATGCCCAAGAGATTTCCTTTTCCACATGGTAATGATAGCTAGTCCCACAACCAATGGTACTATCCTAGAAGGACTTATTACTAGCCTTGACACTATCATCAACCACAATGGAAAAACCCATAGTCATGGGGGATGCTGCCACCAAACTAGCCCTATCCTCCCTATTGGTCGAAATTGTATGGATATTATGTTCAACAACCTGTTTCTCCAACCAGTTCTATGTCCGCTACTTCAAATTACCATTATCACTCTCTTGAGTACCATCAACCCATGACATCCTTTGAAGGATCATCATATTGTGTCTCTTACCATCCATCCTACCCTTGATATTCTCATACTTCACCTCATCACATATCACTGCCAATGACACAAGAAGGTTTGGCACAAAAATATCAACAAATGAATGTCACTTGTGTTGCACATGTGCATAGACATGTTGATAGTGGTAGGTTCCCACCGCAACCTCTGAAACATCCTTTCTTTAGGATAGGTTGCATGCAAAATCATAATCCTCATGGACCTACTACATCATCCAAACTAGCATAATGCTAATCTAGTGCAATACCTCCCTTTTCACAACCAACACCCTTTGATCCTATGCAAGGGCCACTATCCATTGCTACTCCAACATCCAACTACAACAATGAATCTAGCAGTGTGGGAAGACAAAAAATTCCATGCATATCCTATCATAATCAAGGGTGCAATTATGGGCCAGACATCCACAATGTTAACATACCTCATACCCTAACCCACCATACATTTAACAATCAAGTGTATGAATAACAATTTGTCTACACAACCACCACCACACTAAGAGGCACCCAGTGGCTTAGAAATGAAAGGTTACCAATGTTTTATAGATGCATGGATTTTGCTTATCCACTTATTAATTCTTGCCATAGCCAAATGTTTAGTCATGGGGGAAACCCCCATTTTAACCTTCATAATTAATAAGTGTTTTTCATATCTTTATTTTACAATTTTTTATCATTTTTTATTTCTTTATATAATTTTTCTTACCCCTTTTTATCTTTTTCCATTTTTTGTTTTCATTTCCTTTGTTAAGTAATCTCGCTTGTGAATAAAATGATCATGTAGCCCATTGAGATGAGGTTTTCTCTATGTTGGCCAGTCATGAGGGATTGATTATTTGGATAATGAGGCCATGTCATCTATCCACTCATTCCATTAATAAGAGGTTCTTACTTAGGGCATAATGACATTCTTCTTCATCATTACAAAAAATAAATTCATAATCATCTTGCCTGGATAGAAAAGTGAAGAACCAATGGGGGGATGTGAAGGGTGTGACATCAAGGGGATATTTGGATTTTCTTTGGCCTCTTCTATATGTTCTATGATGTTGCTTCTGTTGTCATTATATCCTTGTAGATCTAATGAAAAATGGAAATAAGAGTAAGATAAAAAAGGTACTAAATAAATTTATGAGGATCCCACTAGAAAGACATGTACCCATGCCTAAAGGTTGGTGACTTCTTAGATTACTTTCATAAAAAAAAAACAAAGTGCCATAAATAAACTCCTCCCTTGGACAAAATGCCAAGCGATGTGACTCCTTGCAACTATGGTAGTCTTATGGTTGTCAATCGAAGTAATGAAACAATGCGATGTCACCAAAAGGTGGTTTGGACTTTGTTTGATTCTTGGAATGAATGGTTAATGATTATTTAACCATTAATAATAAACAAGGATTCATTGTGCCTATGGTAAGACACCTCATGTTCCACTTCTTGCAATCCTTTCTATAGTCCATCTCATCTTGATGTTCGTATGCTTCCTACCTTATGGTTTTTTGTAACATAGAGTTATTTTCTCACATCGGTGGTTTTAACATGTGTGTTTTTTTTCACAAGTATGCATTGCATTTAACCCCTTTTAGTGCCCATGAACATTTTTAAGTGTGTTTATGCAAGGACATCATAGGATGGAACTTGCTTTGGGGAGGATCCACTTGTGTAACTATTATAACTTATACTTGTTTGACACAACCACATCATTCTTAACCTTCCAAGAGTGTAATTGTTACATTTCATGCTTTCCATTATCCTGTAATTAATCTGTTCCATAACATCAATTTAACACCCATTTTCTTATATCTTCCAAAAATTTTAATGTTGATGACTTCATCTTCTATACTTTTGGTGCCTAAAATTGATTTCCTACTTACCCCAGAACTCTAGACCTAACCTTAAACCTTCCAACCAATTCCAGATCTTTGTTTTCCATGCTCAGTTGCCCCAGTTAATGCATATTCATGGATCCCAATATTGACTACCTGATATTAGATCAGACGCAACATTAGATACTCGATATTGGGTCGTACAAAACCTATATATATGACCCCTGCGGTGCCCAAACTCCATTCTTATCATTTGTAGCTAGGGAAGTTTTTCAAATTTTCTCTCATGACTTAGAGCTTTATGCAACCAACTTCTACTTGTGATATTTGGCTCTCTACCACTTCAATTTTTGTGCCATTTGAACTTATTTGGACTTGGAGTGTTCAAGTGAGTTGTGGGGGAGTGCTTACATGGAAAAATTGTGTTGATTTTTTGAAATTCACTATCATCCAAAAGGTATTACAAGGGTAAGAATGTTAGAAACCTTAAGCATTATAATAAACAATCAATTGTATTAATGCTAGAAACCTTAACCTTTTCACCCAAGGGACCATAACCTTCATAATACGTCATACATAAGCAAAAAGGGACTAATCACAAAGGGTCATAAATGGGATAAACACTTTTTGGGTGTTTTTACTGAAAATTTTTCTAACTCTACAATCATATGAACAAAAGAACTTAATGGAACTAAGGACATGATTAAGGTATAAGTATATTAATAATAAATAATAATACCTTAGTAACATTTGATCTTTGATTGATTGCAGATGGCCCCAAAAAGAGAAACTCAAGAAGGACCTTCGCAGGGAGTAGCCAAATGCCCAAGAGGTGGTAGCAACCAGTAAGGCGAGAAGGTAGAGCATGAGGAGTAGGAAGCCTAATTCTTTAGCATCCATCAGGAGGCTCCTATTACTGGGCAGTTAGTCCAAGGAGAGGCTGCAGAACTCCAAGCTCTTGCATAGGGACAATGGCTCATGCTGTTCATGGAATGCATTGAAGCCATTCAAGAAAAATCCATGTTGACCATGGTCATCATGGAGATGAACTTTGGCTCATTCATGGTATTTTCTCCTAAATTAGTTCAGATGCAACTTTAGGCATCATCCTTGTGAACTATTCTTTGAAATAATGGCGAATGGTATCTTGGTAAAATATACCAATTCTGCACAACAAAGAAGAAGGCACCATTCCCAACATTTATGGAGTCAATGTTTCATTTTTAGTCAAAGTAATTGTTGAAGCTCTTAATTTGCCAAATGAAGGAGCTAAGTTATCCCATTTGTCCACAAGATTTGACCTCGACCCTAGAAAACTATGGTTGAGGTAGGCGTATGGCAATGATGATAAAACATATAATGAATTGACTTTGGAAGAGAGTACCTATTTCAAGATAGGGACATATCACCTCTTCCCCACCAAAGGGCTCAATAGAATCTCCATGTACGTAGCCAAGGAAAGTGCTATACTAATGGATAAATATCTGGCCAACCTTCCCCAACTATATTACACAAAAATTTAGAGGTAGTTTGAAGAAAAGAAGGCAGGGAAATGCATCCTTTAATTCCCTTTCCTAATCCAGAAGCTATGTAGGTGCGTTAGAATCCTAAGGTATACAAATGATATTTCTAGGAAGGCTCAGAATGCTTTCTTCGCTAAATTACTTAAATTGATAGCACTAAGGAAAGACCTTGATGAGGAACAAGAACTAAAGAAGGAAACGAAACTTAAAAAAGAAGCAAAATAAGAACCTAAATAGCATCATGAAACAAAAGTTCCACCATTGCCACCATAAGACTACAAGTTGGCAATGAGCCATTTGTAGAAAATTATTGAAACACTTGATTAGGGGAGTAGAGAGGAATCCAGCCTCTTTAGAGTCATGAACGATGCCATGTAGTCCACTATTTTGGTAGATCCAATAAAGGGGAAGATCTCATTGTAATCAAGAGTTGAATCCTAGTGTTCATGTCAAATATTTTGTAATCCCACATCCTTCCAAGTGATGCTTGAAATAGGGGAAGGTGCCACAGTAGTAGTCATGCAACATCAAGATGCAGTAGGCACAATAGAGATGATAACAGATCATATTAAAAAGTCATTCAGTGTGCCTATTGTGCCTCTAGTTGATTTGATTGAGACTAGAGATGTGCAGATTCTTGCTGGGACTTTGTTGAATCCTGCAGATCATGAGGATGTGTTAGATTGATTCTTGCAGATAGGACAAATAATGACCACCTTGTTTGACATCCCTAGTGATGTTACTATAACACAATTAGAACTCATCGCTACTAAAGGAAAGCTGGTCATGGCTAAGGTCAAGGCAAAACACGTGGAAGTAGAAGTGCAATGTTTGCAACAAGAGATAGCCACCTTAAGAGTTACAAGATGGGACCTTGCCTGGTTTTTTGCACTTAACTAGCTAGACTTATTTAGAATAGAGCAGCAAAACAAGTTGATTAAAGAAAACAAAGTTGTTGAGCAAGAAATGAAGAAGGTGGTATGGAATACCTCTACTTCTAAGGCACAATCCTATGCCCATAAGAATGCACTGATCGCCACTTAGGAGGAAAATAAATAGCTCATTGCAAAAAATGCAAGGTTGACCACTATTAAAAAACAAAAGAATGTTCTCAAAGAAAGTATCCATAAGTTAAGAGAATAATTGATGAGGGTCAACTAGGATATCAGTAGATTATCTAGGGAAAATAAAACCATCTTAATAGAGGAGGTTTGTGCTGTTCAACAAAAGTTTGTAATCGAAATAAGAACATGGTAGAATGAGGCCAAAAAGCATGAGAAGTTGAAAGAACACTTCTAGGACCAAGTAGGCATGTACAAGTAGATAAACAAAAAAGAAATCTAGATGGCCAAAGCTTGCATTGGGTCCATGTCTGCACAAAATCCTGATTGGTAGCTAATTCTGGATAGTTATGCACTAGTCCATCAAGTAGAAGTGAAGAATAAAGACTTGTAGATTAAATATTTGAAAGAATACATGGTGTTTGCTAACCTCTGATATGCCAACCTTGCCATGTTAACAGTAGGTCAGCTTAGAAGCAAGCTAGAGAAATAGGTAGTGACCACCTATGCATTATACAAGAAAGAGTTTGTGAACAAAAAAGTCACTTTGTAGAAACTCCATGCAAACTTAGAACTTGAGGTGGTTAAAGCTTGTTACCATGGATAGAGGGATGCTACTTCAAACTTGGCTAGGTGATTAACAAATTATCATGAGTTGAAAGAAAAGGCCGGGGCCTTTGAAGAGGAACAATGGTAGTTTACGACTTGGTACATGAAGGCCAACAAAATGTTTCTACAACTACCATGTCCTTGGTATGTATTGATGCTGGCACACATCGATTTAGTAGCCTAGATGGTATAGGATCAAAGGATGGAAGAAGCAAAGTTTCAAGTGCTCCTCAATCATTATAGATTTTAGAAGCCTGGTGACAAAGGGAAGTGACCGATGGAGGAGCCATTGCCTTTGGGAACTCATGAGCTTTCCTAGTTTTGTGTCTTGTAATATTGTGTCTAGATTTTTGTAAAAACATCACTACGGCATTTAAAAGTCAATTTGTTTGTTTGAGTTAGTCAATAATTCCATACCTTCCCAACATTTTGTAAAGAACTTGTTCCTCATTCTGTTTAACTCAAGGACAAGTTTTCATTTAGTTGTAGGAATATGATGATTCATGATTTTGTGAGCCCCAATATCAAGGCTCTGATATTGGATACACAATACCAAGTCCCAAGAAACAATGTTGGATATCTAATATCATCTCTTCCATGCTAGCCTATAAATACAACACTTGGATGCATGGTTGGGACATAGTTTTGTGGTTAGATTTTATATAGTTTTTCATAACTTTGTGATTTCAAGTTCTGTTATTTCCATTGCATGCCCACAGTGTGATGTTTGTGATTGCATGACATCCTTATTCGAATGTGACATACTTGGACATGTTACATGAATGGAAATAAAGATTGAGATTACATCCATCATTGTAGCATCCACTTAGATTTATTGTTGCTTTAATTGTTTAATTGTTTACTATTTTCTTTAGTTAATATTTCAATTTGCTGCTATTTATGATTCTTTTTATTAAGTGGAATAATTATGACTAATCACAAGCATTTAAGTCTAATTACTTGTTAACCTAGAAATGTATTGTTTGGCAAGCCTAGTGATGTACGCTTGGCAATCTTAGTAGTAGCTATACAAAGTCCAAGGTTTGTGCGGATGATTAGGAATGGATACTCATCACACGTAGGCTAGTTTAAACTTTACTTTCCATTGTTTATTAACTTAGTTAATTTATCTCTTTATTATCATTGGGCTATATGGCTACTTTCGTAGATCTTGGTTGTTATGGCTTTGAGTATATTATCCTTGCAAATTACATTGACTTGGCTTCTAAAGAGGTAGTGTCTTCATTTCTTCAAAGAGAATACTAGTGTTAGACAATACTTCTCTACCTTAGTGTATTAGGTCTTGTGGGAAACTAATGTGTGGCTAAGGTAGTATACAAGCATTTCTACCTCGTCATCACATTTTTGGCAAGGTAGAGAGGCAATAGATGTATTAGAGATGATGAGATAAATGTAAAATGGTTTACCCTCTTGTGGAGGATAGACTATCGACAATTGTGTCAACTCTTGCTTAAGGTTCTCAATGGCTTCTTGGCATTAAGTTGTCCACTCATAGTGCACTCCTTTCTTAAGCAAGTGTTACATGGGTTGTAACTTATCCGTAAGCCTAGAAATAAACCTATGAATAAACTATAATCTACCTTGTAATCCCTGAAGCTCCTCAAGGTTGGTAGGTGCTGCCTATAAGGATCTATGCATACCCCTACTTTAGAAACTACAAAGCCAAGCATCTTATTGATCTTGACACTGAAGACACTTCTTAGGATTGAGCCTAAGCTCGTATTTGAGGCATTGTTTAAGCACAAGATCTAGGTCATTAGCATGGTCATCAACTATTTTAGACTTCATGGCTATGTCATCCATGTAATCATTAAGCAATCCTAACATGTAATCACTGAAGATATGGGTCATTACTCTTTGGTATGTTACTTTGACATTCTTAAGGCCAAAGGACATCATGATATAACAAAAAGTTCCCCATAGGATCATAAAGGTCATGTTGAGTTGGTGCTCTAGGTTGATCCTAATTTGGTTATATCCCAAGAATCCATTCATAAAGGATAACAAGGCATGTTCAGCTATAGTATTGATAAGTTGATTAATACTAGGCAAAGGGAAGTCATCCTTGATGGGTTCTTTATTTAGGTTCCAAAAATCAATGCAAATACAAATACTCCCATTTTTCTTAAGGACTACCACTATGTTGGATACCCATTCTGCATAATCGAAAAATCCTAATGAAACTTGCGTCTTAGAGCTTTGAGATTTCATTGTGAATTGGCAAGGCCAAATTAGGTCTAATCTTATGCACTTTTTGCTTAACTGGTCTAATGCTAGGGTCCAGTATGATGTTGTGTTGGACTAGATATGGATCTAGGCTTGGCATATCTTCATATGACTAGGAAAATGCCTTAATGTTATTTTGTAAGACTTTGGTGATGTCTTGGGCACATTGAGGATCTAGTGAAGAACTTAGTTTAAGGGTTTTCTCCTCACCACTATGGGTTGTGATAGGAAGCTCAATTAGAGGATATTTAGTTATGTCTTCTACTTCTAAGTCAAGGGTTTTGACTAGGTTTTTAGGCCATTCTAGAGGTTTATCTATTGAGGTTATGTGGTCTACAAGATTCTCAGGCTTAAGATCTAGGCAATCATGGTCGATACACCATTTAATATCACTGTGAGGTCCATGTAGACACAAAGGCAAACTAATTTGCTCCTAGTAATCATACTTTGATTCTGCATATAAACCAAAAGCATATTAAGTGGCACATGGATAAAAGTGAATAAATAATATTAAAATGCCATAAAACATATGCAAATCTAATGTCATCAAGGTAATCCAAGGTCATCAATGAGATAAGGTCAATTTGGAAAACTGTAATAGAGGTGAACAATAGTCTCATAAAGGTCAAATAAGGGAAAATATAAGGAGTAAGACTACAAATGATCAAAAAATGTCACAATTTTGCTAGTTTAAGGCAGTAGCAAGATGTGATGCTAGTTTATAGTCTTGGTGCACTATGATACTAGTTTAAGGACTTAGTAGGCTAGGGTTATATGGTGTCAAATAATGGTTAGGGAAGGTCAACCCCACTATTTGATACCATTCAAAGGAAAACAAAAGACAAATAGAGTTGTAATAAGGTAAACAATAAACATATAAGGCTATATAGAGGTCATAGAAGGTCAACAAGGTTTGCAAGGTAACATAAGTCCAAAAACAAGATAAAACATTACATAATAAGGCAAAAATCAAGCAAAATAGGTTATATATATGATAAAATTTGGTTAATATAGGAAAAAATGGTTAGGTTTTACTAGTTTTAGGCCTTAGTAGGCCATGTTCTAAGGCTACAAGGCTATTAGGTGGGTTTCGGCATCAATTAGGGCTACTTTTGGGCTATTTAGACCCAAAAATCAAGTGTTTTGAGGCTTCCATGCTGGGCTCAACATTGAAATAGGGGCCCTTATTATGGTGACTAAGGAAAATATGTTTTAGGATGTTCAAAGGTCCAAATTTGAGGTTCCAAGACATTCCCAAGGTAATGCAGGGTCAGATCCATCAAAATTAGGCTCCTCAGAGGTCTATAAAGGCCAAAAGTAGGTTTTGAAGTCTTCCCCCCTTATTTCCATGCTAGCCAGCATGGAAAAGAGGGGAGTTCAACATGTGGAACCAAAATGAAAGCAAAAATGAGTTCAAACAAGTGGTTGAAGTCCATATCTGGAACTTATGCACATCGCAGCTTCATTTTGAGGCAATTTGAGGCCATTTTAGGGTCTATAGGAGTTGAAATGACTTATCCCCATTTTTCCATGCTAAACATAGTATCCTCAGTGTTGAAAAATAGGGGAACACTTATTTGATAAATTTAGAGTGATTTTGGGGCACTTTGACTAGGTTTCTACACCCCTAGTGTTGGAGACTTTGATTTTGCAAGTTTTTGGATGATTTTGGGCATGTTTGAAGGATGTTTAAGGGTACTTAATGTCTTCCCCCTTGTTTTCACACTAGGAAAGTTACTCCAACATGGAAGAGTTGGAGGCATGAATTTTGGAGGTTGAAATAAGGTCAAACAGGAAAAATATTGAGGCTATGAGGTCCTTGGCTTCTTTGACAAAGATCTTTGGGTTTTGGGAGTGTCATCTTGCCTCCAAAAGTAGAAAAGTAACTTCCCCCTTGTTTCCATGCTATGAAAATTACTCTAGCATGGAGGAAGAAAGAATCTAAGATCTAGGCTAATTTAGATCATAGTCAACCATGCATTTTACCTCTCAAGGTTACTAGGGTCAAGGGCTATGGATCCATGTCAAAATTTGATAGTTTTGGGCATCACTAAGTGGTTTTTTGGCTTTTCCCCTTTCTTCCATACTACGAATGGAAATCTTAGCATGGAAAATAAGGGAGAATGGATTTTTGATCAATTTTAACCTTAATTAATTTTGCATGTCAACCTCTAGGGCTACTGAGGTCGAGGATTGGGGTTTGGTGTCAAGTTTTGGTAGCTTTGAGTATTTATAAGTGTTTTTTGAACTTCTACCCTTCTTTCCACACTAGGGATGGAGAGCTCAATGTGGAAAACAAGGGGCAATGAATTTTTAACCTTCTGACATCATCTTGTTGAAGTTTGAAAGTTCCAAATGATGCCAACAAGGCTTTGTAGTGCATACAAGTTTGGTTAATGTTGTTCTAAGGTACTTATGGACTTCAAATGGGTTTTACCATTAATTTCCACATTGAGTATCATGGAGGGAAATATTCCCAGCATAGAGACACCATAAGACTTAGATCTAGTCTAGTTTTAACTTTAATCAACGATGCATGTTATCCTATAGAACTACTAGGGTTGAGGACTAGGGTTTGGAGTCAAAAATAATTATTTTAAATATTTTTAAAGTGGTATTGAACTTTCCCCCATTTTCTCACATTGGGGATTCCATGCTTAGCGTGAAAATTTTTGGGGATAGCATTTTAGTGCTTTATGGTCACTTTTGATCATGCATGTTGGCTTTTGAGTTTGCTGGCAATGATGGTCAATGCATGGTATCAAAATTTGGTTGTCTTGAAGGTTTATGAGTGGTTTTTTTGGCTTCCCCAAATTTTTTCATGCTATGGCTTCCATGGTCAACATGGAAAAATGGGGGGATAGGTTTTTGATCTTCTATGGTAGCTTTCAAGCATGCATGTAGGCTTTCTAGATTATTGGTATTGATTGCTAACATCTGATGTTAAAATTTGGTTGTTTCAAGGTTATTAAGGAATTTTTTGCACTTCCCCCTCTTTTTCCAAGCTAGGGCTTCCATGCTTAGTGTGGAAAAATGGAAAAAAGCCTTTTAGTCACTTTTGATCGTTTTTGGGCATGCATGCAGGTTTCCTAGGTTACTGTCATTGACTCCTAACATTTGATGTGAAAATTTGGTTGTTTTAAGATTATTAAGGAATTTTTTGGACTTCCCTAGTTTTTCCCTGCTAGAGCTTCCATGCTTAACATAGAAACTTGGGAAACAAGATTTTTGATCATTTTTGGTCATTTTCGGGCATGCACGTAAGCTTCTTTGGTTGGCATCGATTGCTAACATTTGATGTTAAAATTTGGTTGTTTTAAGGTTGTTAAGCTATTTTTTGAACTTGCCCCCCTTTTTCCATGATAAGGCTACCATGCTTAGTGTGGAGAAATGGGGGGAAAGCTTTTTGGTCTTCTATGATAACTTTCAATCATGCATGCATGTTCATAAGGTTATTGGTATTTCCAGCTACCATATGATGTTGAAATTTGACTATTTCATGGGTCGTAAGGAATTTTCTAGCTTCCCCATTTTTCAAAGCTAGGGCTTCCATGCTCAATGTAAAAATTTTGGGGGAAATATTTCTTGGTCATTTTTGGTTGATCTGGTTATGCACGTGTGCTTACAAGATCATTGGCATTGGCCATTAGTGCATGGGGTCAAGATCTAGTTGTTTTGGGGGATGTGAGGGGGTTTTCAAGCTTTCCCCCCTCTTTTCCACTTTGAGGATGGAAGGATTAGCATGGAAGAGGTCTCCCTCAGTTGAAAAAGTTAGATCTAGGCCAAATTGATAGTCGATTGACCATGCATGTTAACGCCTAGGGTTGTTGATGTTGATGGTCAATGTTGGATGTTTAGATTTGATAATTTGGAGGCTTCTAACTTTCTCATGAAATCTACACCCTTTCTTATGTCTTGGGAATGGTGGCCCAAGCATGGATGAGAGGGGGATGACAAATATGTACAATTTTTAACCCATTCTGGGGCTTCTGGAAGGTCTAAAGGGTCTCGACAGGGTTAAGGCATACGAGGCATCAAGAAATGGTTATTAGGTCATCAATTTAGGTCATTTTGAACTTCCCCAATCTATCCACATTAAAGATGAAAGGCTCAACATGGAAGAATCCTTCCCTAGTGTGGAACACATCAAATCCTAGATTTTGACCAGTCTTAACAAGTTTTGACTAGGTTTAGTGAGGTTCTAAGGCTTTTGAAGATGCTTAGAGGGGTTCTAGGCCATGTGGGACCCACTTTGGGGTCAAACTTATGCTAGATGAGTGTTGGGAGGCAAGAGTAAGTGTCACCCCATTCTTCCACACTCAACACTGCTACTCTAGCATGGAAATTCATGGTACTTAGCCATGCTCATGTTTTGCTAAAATTTGGAAACCTGGGGTTAAAAGAGGTAAGTCTGTGTTATTGAAAATGGAAAGATATTTGTAAGTCTAACAAATTTGTAGTTGAAGCAAAACACATGGTTGTATTACATTATCCAAAATAGAAGTGGTTGATATGCTTGATTTTGCATTTTTAAGGAGAGTAAAAGCTTTTTCTATTTTAAATAAAATTCTTATTATGGCTTCATGGCTTTTTTCTAAGTTTATCATGCGTTTTCTAAACTTGTGCATAGTTTAGATGTTTTTAATAAATTTATGCATGCTTTGCATAATTTTAGATGTGTTTTCTAAACTTATGCATAATTTAGGTGATTTTTCTAAATTTATGCATAATTTAGACAAAGACATAGTTTTGGCTATAAATGCTATGAAATATGGTAATAATGCTTTTATGAAATTTCTCAAGTTAATTTAGATAAACATCTAAGAGATTTTTACAAAGGCTAATTTCATCTCTAACTTAGGAAGTTTTTTTTAAAAAAAAATTATTGAGAAATTCCAATTGGTCATGATGCAAGGATATGCAAAGTCATTATACTATTTTCTTATGTAATTACTTAGACTAATTTAGATAAACACCTTAGAGCTTTTTACAAAGGCTATTTCACCTTTGAGTAGATGTTTTGTTTAAATTTTCTAAGTAACTCTAATAGGTCATCATGTTTTTGCTTTGAAAGGTTGTAATAGTGCCTTTTTATGGAATTCTTAAGCTTATTATATAAACACTTTAGATCTTTTTACAGAGGATAATTTCACCCTTGACTAGATGTTTTATCTAAATTGTTAAGAAATTCTAATTGGTTACAACGTTTTTGTTTTGCTTCACATAGGGTTTTATTGAGGTCTATTCTCATTATAGTGGAGGTGGTTGGAATTTTGTGTGATATTGGTTATCCTAAGACCAATACTCCACCTCACGACATGCTCCTTGGGAAGCTTTCATTGTGGTTTTGGCCTAGGGAAAGGGACTTCCTTGCCTACCTTCTTAGGAACTTCAGTGTGATGCTATGATCACACTTGTTCATGGATGTAGTTGGAGTTGTTATAGAGACCCTATTGCCTCTTGCATTTGGACTGATTACTAGGTATATTATTTATAAACTAGCTCCTAAGATCATAGGGGGAACTGTAGATGTTGTAAGTACATGCTACCTTTTGGAGATCATGGTGCTGCATATATCCCACACATTATTATAGAGCCCACTCGATACCATGTATCATCTATAGGGGTAAACATGGTTATTGTAATGTTTTTATGATTTTGGCTTGATTACCTTACCTAACTTCATTAATTTGACTTCTTGTAGGTACAAGGTTAATGAACAGGGCTTAATCATTAATGACTAAATCCTAGTAGTGGGTCAAACTGCTCTAGACAAATTTAGCAAGAGTCCCCAAATCAGAGCTACTGTGTATCAACAGTTAAGAGGGGACTTTTAATGAATATGCCACTAGGTTTAACATGGTATACAAGAAGTGCAAGGATGATAAGATGATGCACAACTAGTGGGTAGATGCTAATGTCATGGATCAAACCCTTATAGCTGGAACCTCCAGATAGTAGAAGAAAAGTAAAGGTAAACATATGGCTTCTAGTGTTTTATGGCATTAAGTGTTTTATTTCTTTTCTTGGCTATTGAAATTGCTTATATGGATGCTACCCTTTGATTATTACTTCACAAGACCTTCCACCTTAGCTGATGTCACTATACCACTTACATGTTCATGTCATGAGGAAACCCTCATCCTAAAGTTTGGTGATGTGGCATTAGCACATGAGTGGCTAAAGGGATAGGAACCTTGATACATTCAAGTAAACATCCAGTGTGTAGGTTTTTGTGATGTATTTATGGCACCTATTCATTCCATCCCTATCGTATTGTCACTATGAATGATGATTTCAATTCCCTCATAAGGAAGATGAGTTTCTTAATTAATGGATAAGGAGATAGCTCATAACTGAGCCAACCAAGGTCCTCCTAGGATCAAGTTGAATCATAGTGTCTCTTCCACCACCAAGAAGTTTGCAATTGTAGGGAATTGTTCTTTGGCTTCAAAATCCAAGGAGATAGAGCCCTTGATGACAACTCTTGATTCATTGAAAGACTTAAGAGCTATGGAGATCATAGGCTATACTTACTCAATTAAGCCTAAGCATTCAATGATGGTGCATGGGATGATGTTAGTTACTACTCCATCATCAACATGCACCTAGTGTATTTTAAATTTTCCCATGCATAGAGTTATAAATAGAGGGGCTATAGTCACCTCGGCATTCTAGGGATTAACCTTAATTTCACTATTGTAAAATGTTAATGGTGTTGACTTCCCCTCCCCTGGTGATGGAGGAATCATCACTGCATGGATGGCTTCCTCGTTAGCAAGAATATCATCAGTAATAGGTATGGAGGTCAAAATTTTGACTAGTGCCTCACAATGTGTTGTGGAAGTCATGATCAAGTCATATAAGCTTAAGGTTGTGTTTCCTTATTTGAGGGATTGCTTGACTTGGTCCATTGTACTGAGGATGTTTTTGTTGTTGGCCATGGACTTGTCATCCTAGTTGTGCTTTACTTCCTCCATGCATCCCAAAATGCTAACTTTGACTTTAAGTTATGGCTATTGTGGCTCTTTTTGGTTATTTTGGTTGTGGTCTTTAGTGTTCTCCTATGGCTTGTTGGTTGAAGGATATGGGATCAAGGAGGTCATAGGTATAGCTAAAATGGAAGTGGGCTTTGATGGGCCCACTTCCTTTTGTGCCTATGTCTACTTGTCTCTCTCGTTGTTAGGCTTTTGCTTATGCTTCTTCATTGTAAAATGGAAATTTTTTAATTGTCATCTATTTCTTGTAAGGAAGAGGTAGTAGCATTGGCCACCATAGGGGATCATTGTATAGTTGGTTATTCTACAACTATTTGGGTTGTATTGGGTTTGGAGGCATTGCCTATGTCTACTACAAAAGGTTCCTTTGGAGGCATTCGTGATGGCACTCTCACAATGAAGGGAGATCTTAAGCTATGGGAAGCGGAAGAAGCCTTTTCATTGTATAGAGATACTTGGATCATGAATGGTTCTCTGGTAGGTCTCTAGTTGTTATCAATGTTGAATTTTGAGATTACATAGGGACTATCATTAGCATTCAATGGGCCTTTGTAGAATTACATTGACTAGTTTTGTGCTTGAATTGGGTTAGAAGCACCTAAGACTAGTTCCAAGCTAGCTATAATCCTTTATAGGTCATCCTTCAGTGCAATGTAAAAGTTTGTATCATGACCAAGTAATTGAAGATAGTGGAAAAAGTAGTCTAGCTTAAAGGATTTAGACAACTGGAGATCATCCTTCATTTTTTGAGTGGGATCCTTGGCTATTTCACATAGTTTTTCATGTTTCTTTCAAGGGACTTCAGTCATTTATTTATGTTGCATACATTCACTTCTTAATAGTTTTTTTAGCAACTCTAATGGTTTTAGTGGCTATCTAGTATATTTGGACCTATCCTTTCGTTCAAAGTTAGGTCTATTTGTTATCAATGCATTGGTCCTATAAGTTGATGGTTGGTTACTACGGTCATTGGTGGGGGCCTTGGGTGGGTTGACCTTTGACCCTTGGTTTAAGGTCTTAGCTTATTTAGTTACAGTTGCTATTATAGTGTTTTTTTGTTTGCTCTTTTTCTTATCTCTTTGAGCATGTTGGTTTTTATATGGTATATAGGTTGGATCATGGTTGGCCTCTACGACATCCTTCATGTTTTTGATTTGTGAGAATGCTTAGCTCAGAGACTATGGATCAAGGTAGTAGAGTTTAACTTGATGAAGTCATTAACAGCTTCCTTGAATATATATAACAAGTGGGCTTCAGCTATGGGCTTTGGTATTTCATTCATCAATGAATGAATTTCTGTACGAGTTCTTAGGACCCTTGCTTAACTTTCATGAGTTGGTCAAGTGTTGTGTCAGGCTTCAAGTCATACTTGAAGCAGTTGACAAACTAGGCTACTAAGTCTTCTAGAGAGGATATAGATCCTTTGGGTAATGCATAGTACCAATCAAGTTCTTTCCAAGTTAAAGACATAGGGAAAATCCTCATGATGGTATGAGGCCACG
The DNA here is from genome assembly GCA_015680685.1 of Gnetum montanum. Taxonomy (NCBI): domain Eukaryota; kingdom Viridiplantae; phylum Streptophyta; class Gnetopsida; order Gnetales; family Gnetaceae; genus Gnetum; species Gnetum montanum. Next base: position 1,142,797 of record MNCI01003660.1, on the reverse strand, counting down.
GTTGCAAGAGAAAACATTTAGATTGAAAGACGATAAGTTGAGCATTAGGATCATCTTCTTTATTATATTTGCTAAATTATGGAATGGGAACACCAGGAGGAAGTGTCAAGTGGGACTCTAGGACTTATGGGATCATCCTTGTAGAAGTCCATAATCTTGACGATTTGTATGGTAGAGGCTTTAAACCTCTTCAATTCCTTTGTTAGGTGTTGGATTATTTGGGAGGCTTGATCCAAGGCTTGTGGTGGCCCCATAGTTTGCAAAGTTTGTACATAAGGTTATGGCATTTTCTATGAGGCTTGTGGCTTCGTTATGGGTTGCATGATAGAAGGAAAAGGTTGCACTATGGTTGCCACTTATGGGCCAAATAAAGAAAAAGATGTTTGTGTTGGTACTTGAGGCACAAATGGAACAAACATGGTGTGTGACCCTTGCGTTCTTGGCGGCCTCATGGTGGATCCCATGTGAGCAATAAAAGGATTTATAGTGGTAAAACCTACTATTGATAGATTTTTATATCATGGTTGTGTTGCAAATGGCATTAATATGCTATAGTTTGTTGTTTGTGGCATTGATTGTGTGGTGTGTAGCTACAGTAGGTGTGGGATCTACTGTAGTAGGGTGTGGAGGACTAAAAGATGGAGGCACCATGCCCATGGAGAAAAAAAAGGCATTATGGGAAGGTTCTATGATGTTGGGGGATGTTTGTTGGAATAGTCCTCCAAGGATATTTTTAGGCTTAGATTCTACCCTTAATTCACCCTCTTCTTCTTATTGTTCCCCAAAGGTAGGCTGGTCATCCTCCTCTTATGGAGTAATCACTTGGGATAAGATGCTAGAATAGATGTTGTTAAGAAAAATTTCTTCATATGGGGAAGGAATTTTCTCTTTCCCATCCCTATGTATGAGCTCAAACTCTCATTTGGCCTTAGCTTCAATTCGTGGAATTAACATGCCTGCTTGTATTTTGCACAAATGAAGTTATAACAATCTTCATTTATGGCTACAAAATTAGGACTCTCTCCTTTGACTCTCAAAGATCGCCTACACTCAATGACTATAGGGTCTTTGGGATCATACACCTTCATCACTTATTAGTTAGGATACTCGCTAGTGAAGGTGAAGGGCAATTTGGTGGATTTTTGAAAAGTCATGGTTATAGTACTGAGAATTACTTAAGAATAGGCTATAAATGTTAAGATAGGAATAAATTCTAGTGAATGGAATTCAAAAAAATCTTAGAGTAAATGAAAATGAAAAAAATTATATACTTACTATAATTAGTAAGTGGGGGGATAAGGGGGGTTTACTCCTTTACCAGAAATAGGATATTAGCAATGTTGGCTTTAAACCTCGCACAAGTTGGCTTCCCAAGTGCCTTTAAGCTAGGTATGGTAGGGGAGAAAGAAGGGGGGATGAGATAATAGAAATATCACACCTTCCTATTCCAATGTTGAAGAGAGAAAGGAAAGTTTAAAGATGAAAATGAAAACTTGGTAGTTTCCAAGGATGGTTTTAGCCAGTTGTCAACTTTCACAAAAAATGAGGGAAAAGTGGGCTTGGTTGGTATGGGAACCAATGTTGGTTTAGTGACCAAGATTATGTTGACAAAAACTAAATGTTTATCAAGGCTTCCATGCTAGCTTTTCTCTAGAAATTCACAATAGATATTGTGAAGTTCTAGCACCCAAACCACTTGCAGCTTCCATGTTGAGGTTTCTGCCACAACGGGATAAAGGCAGCTTTGGATTTCTTGGGAGTTTTGACTAAAAGAAATGGCTTTCAACTTGCAAAAAAAGTAGATATAGTTATAAAATTAGTTTCGAACTTCACCAACGTTGGCCTCCCAACTACTTCCACATTGGGTATGGTAGTTGGGGGTGGGGGGGTGGGGGGAGGGGAAGTACGAAGAAGAGGGTGAGATGATGGGAATCTCACACCTCCTACCTCAACGTTGATGGGGGGAAAGGTTGAAAAAAAGTGAAAAGTTAGTATTTTTCCACTAAAATTGGTTTTAGGTAGCTGCTAATTCTCTTAGTTGGAAAAATGCGGGGAAAGTCAACTCACGGATGAGTTGAACCACCCACTTTTAGAAGATAGAAAATAAATGTTTGGCATTAAAAACAATGAGGGGAAAGAAATATCAATGCTGGATTTGGGCTATAAAATTTATAGCAAGTGCTGTAAAAAGCCAAAGCATAACCACTTGCAACTTCCACATTATAGTTTTT